>JBCFYV010003702.1:0-85000 GCA_039000515.1 Timema cristinae
TACCATTATGATCCGAAGAATATATAACAGAAATGCATACATTATGAAAAATGCGAGGGAAAGAAGGCGCACCACAAAAGCGCTTACCCAATTTCATGGTAAAGAACATTATTTATGTCATATAACTCAACAACACTGGCCTAAATTTAAAATAATGAAAATTGAGTTTTCAGTGCAGATTAATATCATAAATAACATAATACTCAGAAACGTTAAATTTTTCAAATTATTTTTCAGATCTAAGAAATATATAATTTTTTTATTGGTGTGTATTTTTATATTTGATGACAACTACACTTTTTGAACTTGTCAACTCACTGTAACGATCCGTTGTGTCACGACTATGTAATTTCATAATATGGGAAATTGAGTGTTCGTCAGGTGTCCGACTCTAGATCATGTGACCTATCAATAATATTTAGTCTGAGCAGCAGACGAAAAATATCAAGGTCAGTCGAGAGGTAGTTGAATTTAAATAGAGTGTGAGTTCTGTGTATTTGTAAAAAAGTCCGAACAACTGGGCAATCTGATTGGAACAACGGCTGGAGATGACCTTACGAATTAGAAGACAGTTTGGTTAGGACGGTGACCACTGACCAGAGATGGGTTTTATGACCGCTGTGAAAACATTTGTTAGCTTATTACAGGCGAGTCAAAGCCGGGACTCAGCTGAATTGAGCTGACGATAGTGTTTTATGCGATCTAGTCTACATAACAATGTACAGTGCTATCTCTTTAACAGATGTTAGTATGTTTTCTTAACTTGTATAGGAAATATTGTGAAAGATCGCAGGCTGGGAATGTGTAGGCCTACTAAATATGTAGGTTTTTGTGACGTGTATTTGTACTTGGTAACGTTGATACTTTCTGCTGCTAAGTACTGTCAGGATTTGGGAAGGATGGGGAAAAGATGAGCTTTTTTTTTTTTCCTTAATTCTTCATTCGTCAGACCGGGTTGAAACCAGATGGGTCCATGCCAGTTCTTCCTTGTTTGGCCTCCCGTTCACCGTGTTTGACATTCCTTACTCATGAATGGCGCCCACGTTGGTCCCAATGTACTATAATTACTGCACAGAGTGAAACATGCCAAGCTCATTGGTTCAGAGTTGGCTCTCAATCACCAACTACTCTCTACTGTATACTAACATGTTCCTATAAATGATAGTACAGTACACTTGATGTTAAGCCATCAACTTTACTACACATGACAACTCAGAAGTCTAGGATACACGAAACATTGAACGACATTCGACAGATTGTCCAGTCAGGAGTACTCGACCACTAAACTAGACGGGACTAGTTCTGTGTTTGACTCTGTCCCGAGAAATTTCTTATACAAGCTAAGCTAACATTCTAACTTCTATTAAATAGATATCACTGTACATTAACGTCACCTGGAATTACCGAAGTCCCGTAATCGTATATCTCACTTTTCTCATCCTGGTCACAAGCCCGTCTTTGGTCATTTCCCTAATGAGACTGTCTTCTCTTTTTTAAGACCGTCTCCAGCATTCATCATTATCATACTTCCCAGATTATTTGGCTGTTACCACAAACACAACAAAGCTCAAACTCGATAGGTAATAAATTACGGTAATCGATAAAGGAATGAGTAAATTAGAGTTTAAATTAAATATATTTGCATTTGCTTGAAAATAGATTGTTAGACAATAATTCAATAGGTAACACCATTAATACATTTTACGAGTCTTTGAAAGTTGACCTTTCCTTCACCGACAAACTGGACTTGATGAACCTGACATTAATTTCATGAGCACACCGATGCGGGTATAATTTTGAAGATACAATTAATAAACTTAATTTTTATTTACAAAATAAGTCCAAGATATCTGTAATTTTATGTTACATTGTATTTTGTCAAATTTTAGAATATAATTATTTCATAAATATTTTACTTATTCTAGGATTCTCCCGTTTGGAGGAAGGTGCTGAGCCCCCTCAAGAAGGTATATAAATAGCTTTCGACTAAATTGCTATTATTTAGTATCTTTAATTTATCTTCTTTGCGTTGCTCATATTATGTTTAATTTAGTTTAAGTTACATTTGATACCATTGTCAGTGGGCACTGGTACAGACACAAAGAAGTCACACATTGCTTTTCGGGACGAACAAGTTGTGTTCTGAATACCGGCTGGAAGCACTCAAAGGGTTTTTACTAAAGTTTTTTGCCAAATTCTGTCCGCACGTATACAGGCTCAACTCCTCTGAATACTACTTTCTGCATTATATTTCCCAATAGAGTACACTTACAATTATATGTACATGTAATAAAACATGCTATATAATAATAACATTGTGTTAGTTAATACTTTTAAAATCATATTAGATTAATGGAGTTAAATGAAACGACAGAAAATTTAGATAAGGTATAAGCTTTAAAAATAAATGCCTTGTCATTTGATTAATTCTTTTTTATAAGTTAGTTTACACAACGGTTATTTTAAAGATACTCATTTTATTATGTTTTCAATTTACGTTAATAATTTACATGTTGGCCTTAATCTTAAATTTTTGCTTGATTTAGGATATAGTTTATTGAAATTGTAGCATTGGTTTTTCATTAATATGAACTTATTTAAATATGTCTAAAACTATGATGTATCGAATATAAGTTTGATGAATTGTATATGACAACCAAATTAAAGTTGCACTTTTACGTATCTAATAACAAACAAAGATATTGAGTTTATGTCACATATATTCAAGTTTAATTATCAATATTAACGAGAGGTATATCATAAAATTAAACAAAAATCTAACTATTTAACCACCTGTTTCAGTAATCGACCTAATGCCAAGATTCCTTAACGATTGCCGAGAATATAGGAAGAGAATGAACTTGGGTAGAAGATTATTGTAATTTAATAAGGGCAAAGGTAAGTATAATATTAATATTAACTTCTTTATTTTTTTAATATTCTCCAAAAATAGATTTATAAAAAATTAATCAAGTTACAAAACATATTTTTTTTAAATTAACAATACAAAAACCTATAAGTAAAGAAATAGTTCTAGATTAAAAAAATATCTAATTACTATAGTATTTAAATTTTATAATAACACAAAAATGAAATTCAATAACTTAATCTCGTAACATTGGGAATTCGTTGAGTTGAATGAAATATTCTTTTTTTTTCAGTTTTTCAGATTTAAAATAAAAAATATTTCAAGTAATTATTAAAATATGACAATTCTGTTTAATATAGGGATTATTATTAGTACTGTGACTTGTTAATTTCAGTTTCTAAGTGATTTTTAATTTTAGTTTTCTAAGTGATTTTTAATGTTATCATTCTATCAGACCAGTACTGGAGACTATAAGGAATTATACTCTAAATACCATTTTATTAATTTCAATATTGTCACAAAACTGGTTTTTACTATAAACTATATTTTTAAGAAAGATACTCCTAACAGGTTTCCCCAGCTTCTCATTGGTAAGTGAGTCTTAAAAGCTCCTCTCTTAAGTGAGAATTTAATGTTCATAGGAATGGCGTTCCACCCAATGAGGGCAAAATGATTTGGTAGAGTAACTTCTCCTCTAGCCTGGACGAGACACAAGATACTGACTTCAAACTTTTTCTTGGAGCAGAGGTCAATAGAGTTCATTATTCCACCCAGCATTGTTCGTCCATGTGAGATAAGGGTTTGATTATGCTGACCTCGATAACGGGAGGACACAATCTAGGGCATAGACTTCACCTACTGGGATAAAATATAAATTCTGAGAGTGACAACCCGAGATAATGAGGACCAGCTCATCCATGGATGCACCCTAGACCTCGAATAATTAATAAGGATGTTAAGGGGTTAACAAATGTGGTGAATACTACCAGTGAGTCTACAGTTAATGAGACCGTTCTAGCCAGTCCAATTGCACTTGGTTACTGCTCTCACATACACCCCTCCAGCAGAGAGTCAGCTACTCAAGGTCACATGTTACCTTCTGCTCTTGCTCATATTTATGCAGTACCTGTCAAAGGGGTAATTTATTGAGAAAGTATTCTTGGACGGCAGCTAGAACCAAGATATACAAAATAGTTTCTGAATGTATTGTGTTTTTGCCTGGACCAGAAAAAACCTAAACCAAAAGGGCCTACTTTGTTAAACTAAAATCATATGGCAGTATAGAGAAACATTAGATTTAAATGTTGCAGACTAGAATGGCTGACATTAACAAAGCTAATCTACAAATGCAAGTATTGATTTACGATATATCGAATGAAATTTATATGTACATTCTGATTTATGAGGAAAAGACCTTTAAGTATGATAAAATGTTATATAATTGTTCAACATCGAATTTTATGAGATTTTTAGGTAATCGACAGTGGTGGTAAAAATGTCAAGTTTGTCAGAATCAATTTTTAAATACTTGACATCAACTCTCAAAGTGTAAATTTTTGCAACATTACCATGGCTGTCACGATAGCCATATCTAAAGAAACAAAACAAAAAAAATATTAATTGTCCAAGTGTCTCAATTGACTCTGTGAGCTTTATAGAAAATTTACAGCAGCTATCAAAAGTTCAACTTGAGTTACGAGCTTAGTATAAGAATGATTAATTTACATGATTTCAAACGTCAGCCTCAATAAAACAACCGAATTGGGGAAAAAATGATAGGAAAGAAGAATCAGGTGAGCATACACTAGCATACATTCCCAGTCACTCCAACACACAGGCACCACTCTGTGAAAAATTGGTTAAATCGCAATATCAAATCCAAAATAGTCCCTTGAATGCCCCCAAAACCGCATCTAGTGATGTCTGTTTATTATCACGACAGTCAAATAAGATTTGTAAAAAATTAATCCTCTTGTCAAATATGTTTTAATGTAAGAACAGATAGATAAACTTACAATTTGTCAAATATATGTTTTTCAACCACAGTGTAAAAAAAAAGATAAAATGGATAGGATTATACAATAAACTAAATTATATATCTAAATATACAACAAATACTTAACTCTACACACCCGGGTGGGCATGTGTGTGTGTTTCAGTCGTCGTCTTCTAATGTAATAGACGAGAAATAGATTGTGTAGTTTTCTTTTTGTTTTACACTGATCTCCGAGGAAAACTTAAATGACATTGTCTAAATCAATCTACTGCTGGTGTAAGAGAGCATCTAGCATGGAGAAACAGTCTAAATCAATCTACTGCTGGTGTAAGAGAACATCTAGAATGGAGAAACAGCTCCCTTATTATTCTAGTGTGAGTTAAAAACTAAATAATATTAAGAATGTTCTGTTGTACAGAAGAGGGAGAGTAGGGATAAGTTTCTCTTCGTCGTGTCAAGATCAAGCCACCATTTATCACCGTTCACATTCTTTATTACAAATCACAAAATGCGACAAGGTTATCTTTTTTACCATCCTACTATGTAAGTTCAAGTAAATTTCATAATTTGCTCACCATGTCAACTCTCCTAGACACGCCACTGACACCCACAGTAACAAAGTATCACTCTTTCAATCAAAATAGGTTTTAAGAGCAGTTTTCACCATTCAAGATATAATATAAACATATTTTGAGTTATATTGAAACGTTTATTATGTAGTATGTATATTAATCTCTCGAAGCAATAATTAAATATTCACAATCTCGTAATGCACTGTCTCGTTCCTTGTGTCTACCTGTTTAACTTTAAAAGTACCTCATTGTTAGAGTGTATTTCGTGTATATGATTTTTGAATATAAAATATAAATACAAAATGTTCTCATATTGATCGAAAATAATTTGAAACAAGTTAATAAATGTGATCTAGTGAATGTATAAATCATTTAAACGTTCTTAAAAAAATAATGTTGGGCTGTGTTTATAACTCTAGTTTAAGAATTGGATGATCTATACAAATAACATAACTTAATCTTATTCATAACTCACATTTATTTAACGTTTAATTTGAACTTGGTTATTCAAATTTTATTAAACGTATTGTTGCTCCAGAAACTCATAAGGTTGTTATTAAATTAAAATTGAAAATGAGGTATTAAAATACACATTCATTTTTGAAAGTGAAATTTTTGATAGTTAATGTTGTAAATATAGACATAAAAAAGTTTATTTACGAGTCAAGGCTCGTTGAATATGTTACCTATGTCCTTTTATTTAAAAATAATAGAAATGCATATAAACTTCAAAATTATTGATATTTGATCCATAATAATATGTAGAGACTCGATATGTTAAAAGTGTGTAAAGTTAACATTTTTTCAATTACGACATAATACGATAATATATATTAATATACAGCGTAGTGTAATAATGCCTTATAATGATATAATACATAATAGAATTAACATAAAGGAATTTCATTTTATAGATACAAAAAGTTAAAATTTACGTGACGTATAATAGCATAAAACCCGAACTGATATGAAGTTGTAATAAAAAAATCCCAAAATATCAAATCTATGTATCACCAAGTGACTCGTATATACGTTTATATGCTCAATTAACTTTATATTTCAATTGGGAAATTCCTATACATTTCAATCAAACACGTTAATTTACGCATACAACAATATTCTTTTTAAATGTATATCCTTTTAACATTATTTATTTTACTCTTTATCCCTAATCAAATGCTAATTCTATTTAGAGACTCATTTTCTGTAAAATTATTTAGATTTCTCGCGAGTAATTTGTTTGAAAAGGTTTAAGAGTAGAAATGTTTTATTCTAAAAAGCCATAATTAAGTTAATATTTATTTGGATAACATCTCTATTTAACCTATTTAACATTAGTGACATGGCGTCGTTTTAGAACTTTAGTGTTCAGGAGTAGTAAGAATACAAGGTGTGAAGGAATCGAAATCGTGTATTCATCGACGAATATTCGGGGTCATAAATGTTTAGTCGTTAATATACTCCGGATGTTTGTGACACTAGTTTTTGATAAAGTTTCTGTTTTGAAAACGTTTAGGCAACAGTGATGGGTGGGCATTGATGACGTGTATACGGTACGATGTTTGGACGCCAGTTACTTGAATGGCGTCAAATATATCTAGAAGTTGGTGACGTTTAGGTGTCTTCGTAGATGTCAGATTGGTATAGGTGTCCTTGCAATAATTGGAAACGTGTATTTCTTGGTATGTATCAGAGACGTGTAAATTATTTTGTGGACGTGAGAATCATTTAGGTCTTCTTGTTATTTTTATATACCATAATATTAAACATGGAACAATTCAGCGGGGCAATTTAATTTAATTTAATAAGACCTAAGCATGTATAAAGTAGTTACAAATAAAAAAAATCACTGGGATGAAGTCACTTAAATAGTGCTCGTCTGTATAATCTATGTGTAGCACTGGTTCCAAATAGCCACACAAAGCAAAATAAAATCTCAAGACCAAACCAAATACAAAATTATTAATTACAATATATTTAAGTTAGCCATGATGTAGAAGCAATCATTCCTTCGATTAAATATTACTTACAATCCAACATGAGAAATTCCACAATTAAATCTAACTCTGAGGACCTAGTTAAGATCATTTTTAATCAAGACATCTTTAAAAAAAGAGCAAGAAACGTTTTAGATAGAGTACATTCACTACCCGAGTTTACTTGTTTGACAGATCAAAAAGTTGCTAGAAATAGTCCCTGATATATCCCTACTCCAACATTTGACATCTGTCACTTTGGATAGCTGTAATAAAAATATTGCAATGTGTGAATGTAAAGTTAACCACTTAAACTAGGCAAATATTATTTATATTTATTTGAGGTAGGGGACAAAGCTTATTTATCGTTTCATCCCACTTTAAAAAAATTACTATTCACAGCATTTTCACAAAAGATCTAACAAATGTAGCTTCAAAATGGCGACCGACGAACTTAAACCATATGATTGATCACAACGCAAACAAGTTCTTTACGTTGGTGTATCCACATAATTGATGAAAATATATTATTCAGTTAAATATTACGAAATACGATAAAATGATTATAAAATAATTTATTTTACAATACTATTTGATATATAAAAATGTACAAGTACTTTCTCTTAACCAAGTAAATACAATACCTTTATTAAAAAGTATTAATGTATGTATAATACAGACTTAATAAATTTCAAAACTAAGAATAAGTAGTTTTAATAATTATGTTTAAAATATTGTTTCGGACTGGATAAAATGAAATGACTAAAAGTTAATGAAATAGTGTGCGAATAATTCAGATATTGTTATTTTAAATGTAAAACATAAGACGTGATTAAAAACTTGTCATATATAAGTAACTAAAAAGTGATCTTTTATAAGTGTTGACAACCCAAAAACTAAACAGATGATTTTTTCAACCGTCATTCAGGTAAAAAGCTATGGTGAACAGACTCTAGTAAGGCTATTATTTTTCATTAGATATATTTAGCGGTCTTATTGTTGACAAACTGAACACTGTTATGTTTATTACAGATTTCCAATTCATAAGTAAATTCGTATATCACAGTAATGATGAAAACCTTTAACAATAGCTGTAATTTAAATAATTATTACCAACATGAATTGCCTTGGTAGTGAGTGCTTCTCTCTGGCGATGAGCGATAATTCTTAATAAAAACTGGCAGTATAGTAGTGGCCTCTAGCAGCTAAATAATGTAATAACAATTAATTTAGGTAGTTACAATGCGTTCGAATGGTAATTTATGAAAATGTCATACTTGGTAAGCAAATTGAATACACATCAGATC
Source organism: Timema cristinae (assembly GCA_039000515.1). Classification (NCBI taxonomy): domain Eukaryota; kingdom Metazoa; phylum Arthropoda; class Insecta; order Phasmatodea; family Timematidae; genus Timema; species Timema cristinae. The sequence continues at coordinate 8,721 of JBCFYV010003702.1, forward strand.
GTTTGGACTATTCATTATTCTAGCTTTACTATTTCTGTAACTAATTTTATAGATTAATAACAGAATAATGATAGCTAAAGGATGAAGTAGCTTTTAAACTTCTTTACTAAACAAAATGCAGAAGAATCAAAATATGAAAATACAAAATAAAACAATCAGAGTGAATCATTTGAGTGATTTAAGCAACAATAGTATGAGAACAAACTACAGTTCTTCAGACGCACGCAACTCACCCGGTTATTGAAAATAGTCCCAAGACGGCCATCCTTTTGTGTCCTTAATTTGAAAACTCATGGCAAAATAAATATATAAATAAATGAATAAAAAATAACCTACGGGTGCTCGTAGGATGTGGAATTAACATATACTAACATAAAATACCAGCGGTCAATTTTAAATAATTTATTTATAATAATATGATATGAAGAAGTATGAAAATATTGTATAAACGTACATAATGATTACGATTAAACGTATTATTTGAATATTTACAAAGTTGAATTTTCAAAATATTTAAAATGGTTATTAAAGGTTAACTCAAAATATTGTCTTCCTTTATATCTACCAATTCAATTTAAATTTATATGAATTGATCAGGTTGAGTGGTTCTTTTACAATATAATCTCAATAAACATTTATAATATGTTTAAAAGAAAATTAACATATTTCAAAAAGTATTAATCCCTATGTCCAAAGGGACGGAGTAATATAATTATCCACTTGACCTTTAGAGCAATTGTTAATTTGGAAGCGTTAAAACTTGCCCAACATAATAAAAAAATCAGACTTAAAAAGCTTAATAATTGCCAAATGATCACTGCCCATTAAGTCACCAATCATATCTCAAGTTAAGTATGGTGCAAAATTTAGTGGATGCAAAAATAACATCTCGGTGCGTGTTAGGCTAAGAAGGTCTGTTAAGTCGCGTAAACTTCACTGTATTTAATATAACAAGAGGTAACACCGTTAAAGTTTCATGAATATTTATCCCATAACGATCTATTTAAGGGAAGCCCCACAACACATGGTGCGCATTAATGTATGCGCAGATGATAGCCGGGGACTGTAGTCTTCGATAAATTTTTCCCATAAATTATTATCGAAATTATCTAGTGTAGGTTTGTATAAAGATATAACCTAAAATGTCCTACCAGCGGAAATTATTCTTAGCTCTACAAACTCCCAAGGATATCGAAAATTGCCCGATGTTATTTCAACAGATTGAATGTCCGACCCAAGTAAAAGCGCAACACCTCCTGAATGGACAGGTCTATCCGACCTATTTACAAAAATTATCTTGGTACCATAGTCAAGATTAACTTAACTCTACAATATGAATATCATGAGAAAAAATTTATTGTTCAAGACTCGCTATTTTTTGTTCCTAATGCTTCCAGATTTCCATAGTATCTTATTTAAATAACTACCAATAAAATTCAGCATATAACTAACTCAGACAAGGCTACCGTGGACACCACTACCTGATTTGATTCTAACAGATCTACGATTATTGCTATTAAAGCTTCGCATATGCCATAACAACTTTTGCATTTTCCCTGTTATTGTTAACATTAAACTTGGCAGATCTAACTCCCATGTCGCTGAGGAGGCCACGTTTACTAAGATCGACACCTCTTTGTATACTATTAGTTCCACTCCCTTACTTATAGTATCATCTAAAGTTCCTTCGATAGAGCTTCCCAACAAATCCACGTCCATATCTTCAGCCTGTGGCGGGGTTCTCGAAAGAGTCGCCACGTTTCATTGCGTGGCCGCCCTGGTATATTTAGGAATTAAGAATTGTCCATGACAAATTGGGTCCCCCTGTTTGCATAGCACGACTTGTAGGGAAAGTTGCTGTCCACAGCCTGACCGACCTCCCGGTACGACAAATTGTGACAAGCCATTGTAAATTTAATTTGACGCTGTCGCATACCCTTGGAACACGCTCGATCGTTCACCAAATGAATACTCCTACAGTGAAAATATTTTGGGGTTCCTTGTAGACATTCTTTTATAATATGACCCCCTCCACACATTACACACCTTCGCCCACCACTAACCCAGTTAATAGCGAGATGTGCGAAACGTAAATAATTGTGACATTGCATCACTGGATAACAATCCGGCTTGACCTCCACCCTAGAAAAACACATGACAACATAAGACGGTAGCTCATTGCCCCTGAAGGTAATTGCTACTGTACCAGAGATCAGGTCAGATTAGATGTATCAGGATTGCGCCTATTGAAACGTTGTACGTGCAATATTGAAAATTCACTTTCTCTATCTAATTCTTCTTTAAAATATTCCTCCAAAAATTAGGGGAATAATATGAAAAACTCCAATCCGATGTTCATTACGACGCACCCTGTCAATTGAGACCTTTAAATGCTCATATAATTTCCTATTTGCATAGACGGTTAACTTCATTCAAACATAACAATTCCACCAAAATTGGGTTTTTTCCTGCCGAAACAATGCTAGCTACACTCTTATACTTAGGAAATAATCCCTTTCCTATTTTCATTGGATGTATATTCCGAATGTTTTGTTCCTATGTATTTGAAATTATAATTTTGATGACCCTGGATTAGAATACATAAATACATATTCTTTTTCTACTGGTATACTGTCATCTGAAACAACTGTCCATATTTGACTCTCGTTAGCATTAGCTACTTTGGGAACTTTTTGGCTGACGCCTGTACTGTTGGTTTGATAGCAACATGCCCTACATTTGATTTCGCTTTCTTCATAATTTGATTATTATATAGTGATCGTGAACAACCCGATTTTAAGCCTTTGACCCTATTTGGATAATTTTGTCGAATATTTAAATAAAGTTCTTTCATGGCTGAATGAACATCGATCTCGTCACCCAAATACACTGTATTTAACAACACTGATTGACGTCACTGTCTCTAATATATTAGCCATACACGTCCGTTCACAACCAATGCCAAACATCGACTCAAGCCATTTTCTTAACAACAAGTAAATACCAAAACTGGGCAAAGAGCATCCATACTCCAAACGGCCAGTGCAGTGTTGCTAACCTATTTCGTGTGAATAAAGTTTACCACACTCTGCCCTTCCTGCAGGTCTTATTGTTATCAATGAAGCGAGAGTGAACTGACAGTTGACAGTTTTCTAAGAGTACCATCATGTAATCTTGGACAGTAACCATTTAGTATCTCGAATGTTGACTTTCCAGTGGTCTTTCTAACTCTAGAATTCAAGTCTCGCATTATCTTCTTAATCATTTTGTCCCAATCTTTGTGGTCCTTTGATTGATCTCTAATAGATATAATTGGTATGATGGTTCTGTTGACTCTCACTACTTGGCCATTTTGTTTGGGGGTATCGTGAAGAGTTAAGGACATGTTTTATGCCCTGTGACTAACAAAATTCGGTAAATGTATGGGATGTCACACATGTTACTCTATCAGTTATTATTTTCTCTGGAAGTCCATGTTCATCAGTAAACTCCTCAAAATATTTCAGTACGTTATGGGTTGATGTATATTTAGTTGGACAAATATACACAAACTTAGTAAGCTGACCGATCATGACTAATAGTTCTGAATTTTTTTTGTAACTCCGTGGAAAAGGTCGTGAAAAATCTAAATGAACAATTGGTATTGTCCGACTACCTGGAGGTATTGGATTTAGAAGACCCATCTTCCTTCTACCCAGAACTCTGTTGATTAAACACTCAAAATCACTTGCCATATGACATGTGGACGGCTCCAGGACTTTGGATAACTTACGGTTTCCATTTAGTGGAATGTTCGCTGGTTTACAGTTTTGCATACAAAATTGATTGATAACATCATCTATATATGATCTCTGTGACATAGTGACCTACTTTGAATTATCATCTTGTTTAAATTCGGTTCCACGACAATAGGACAGTTTTCCTAAGTTCTTCATATGTAAGTTTTAAGATAAATCATCTCTTAATCTTGTGTACACTTCTTTACTGTTTGTCGTGATGATTAAATCATCTAAATAAACAACCACGATCATATTCTCAAAAACATCATTCATATAGCAGACACAATTGTCACTATTTAATTGATTTAGCCCAAAGGTATTTAGTCATTCGTTCACTTTTTAAAAGATTGACGGCTTGACTGCTTCAGTCCATGGATAGATTTTTCAAGCAAACAAACTAAATGTTCCATTCCATGGGTACTGAAACCGTCTGCCTGCTCCATATAGATCTTCTAATCAAGATCTTCATTTATGTAGGGCATTATAACATCAAGTTGGTACAATGTAAGTCCCAACTCTGCTGTTAGAGCATAAACTAATCTTATTGAGCTAAGTCGAGCAACTGGTGAAAAAGCTTCATGAAAGTCGATCACAGGACATTATTTATAGCCCCTTACTACTAATATAGTTTTGCGGCCTTCAACTTTATCATCTGGTTCATACTTATTCCTGAATACCCATCGACAGCCAATGACCATTTTATTTTTAGGACGTGGCTTCAATGTACAGGCCTTGCTTTGTGTCGAAGCATTAAACTCAGCTACCATTGCTTTCTGACATTCTGCTGCATATGGTCCTTCTAAGGCTTCTTGTAATAACGGATTTACCGCCTCTTCAAACGTCAAGCTCACACTTTCAGGATTTTGCACCACCAAATGAATAATTTTACCAGTTTTAATCAAATTATGTAGACCAGGCCCCCTCTTAAACTTAGTCACTGGGCAGCCTTGATTTGGGATTTCTGTAAGAAATTCACTAAATTATTTGTTTGGAGGTCATTATTACTGACCCCAGGATCAGGATTAATTAAGTCATTTTCTTTGACGTTATCTAAATGTTCATCAGCATCTTCAGATATAGTGTCTTTCAGACTGTTATCAACATAGAAGTAAGCTGGCTCGAAGTTCACAGATTCCTTATGTTCATTCAAAACTTCAACAGTTTCAAAATCCTTTAAAAATTTAACATCTTGACTTCTCATTCGGTATGTCTTTGATTCTGTTGAATATCCTTCAAAAGTACCTGCTTTGGATTTTGAATTAAACTTTACTTTATTCGGGGCTTTATTCCACTTATCAGCTTTGCAACCAAAAGTATTAAAATGTCCTATTTTGTGTTCCAAACCACACCAAAACTCATCAAGTGTTTGAACTTCCAGAGGTTTTGATAGACATTTGTTCCTGAAGTAAGCATATGTGGAAATCGCATCCCGCCAAAAACATTTGGTAGGCCTACAACAACATGCATCACACCATCCCAACCAGTGTGAGATTCATGCACTCAGCTTTGCCATTCTGTTCTGTGATTTCTCCTAACTTCTCTTCTCTTCTTATACCTGACATATACGCATCTCTTCTGTGATATATTTTCCGCAGTACTCCAGACCGTTGTCTGTTTGAAAAGTTTGAATTTAACTTTAATAGCGATTTTCTGCTGACGCTTGATAATTTATAAAGTCTTTTTCACATAACTTTTACTTTTCAGAAAATGCACTTTTTCCCAATTAGATCGATGAACATTGCGAAATAAGAATCTTCACCGTGAGACTTTACTCTCATGGGGCAACAAACGTCTGAGTGCACTAATTCAAGTAATCTTTCACTCTTTGACCCGGACCTTTTTGGAAAGGCGTAGCAACTTGCTTTCCTAAGATGCAAGCTATACAAATTGAAAATTGTTCTAAGCTCTTAAAATCCATTTCTTTAACATCTATTTCTGAACAAATTTACGTAATTCATGTTCATTTAATTGCCCATACCTCCTGTGTCACTTTTAAAGTTCATCAAGGTTGTTCATTGGACTAACTTTAGTTATATATGTTATGGTTACATTTGGCACGTCAGATGTAATAAAATACAGATTTTTGCGTTTATGGGCAGTCAGTAACACTTCTCCGTTTTTATCGACAGTTTCAGCATTATTTTCTTTGAAGGTCATGTTTCGTTCTCTTTGAATTGTTTTTGAAATAAAAAATAAATTTGTCTTGAGTGTGGGTACAAAAAGGGTGTTTTCTAACCTGACTTTTACTATCTGACCTTTTCTATTAAAAACGTTCATTACTGCTGTTCCAATTCCCTTTATGTCGGTTGTTCTGTCGTCCGCTAACTTAACCTTCTGATTTATGGTTGGCGTGAGCTCCAAAAACTATTCTTGTCGTGGCACATAAAATATATTGTTGCCCCGGTGACGACACACCACACGTCATCACTTCGGAGTGCACTCTCTGACAACAAAGTCACAAATTCTTCTGCAACCGCATGAATTTGCTTCGATGGCATTGAAACTTGCTTTTCATTCGAAATTTTTTCCCAGCACTCAGCTGCCTTGTGTCTTGTTTTTTACAATAGTTTTACTTATAGGACTTCTTTTATGTTTTGAAATTTTGATGTTTTGCACAACCCTGGCCTTGTTTTTACCTTTTTAGCATTTCGATTTGTACGGTTCATATCTGATGATTTGTTTTTATTTACATATCATCCTCCGTAAGATTGTACATACAAAGAGCCCACGCCCTCTAAGTCAGCTTTCTTTTCCTTTCTTGATCCATACTCTTCGAGAAGTTTTACTTTAAACGACTCTGTATACGGCAGTTCATCTCTAGCTTAAACTGCGCAACGAAAATTATCGTATCTATCTGACACATTATACAGTAAGTCTATACTTAGTAACTCTTCATAATTGTGAATACCAATTTCGTTGAGTTTATCAACTGTGTTGATGAAGTTTGTGAGGTAATTTGCCATGTTTCCCCCCTCGTGCATTTTTCTGAACAGAAGAGTTTCTTTCCTAGTGGGCCCCTTTGATTGATAAACTAATTAAAATCTGTGCCATAGCTCTTAGGAAGTTTCACAATGTCTTATGTGGCAAAGCTCTGCAGGACTCAAAGACAAAACAATGTTGGCTTTAACTTTACGATTGATTTTGTCCCATGCGGCCATGAGTGAGATATACGTGGCAATGGTTGCTGCATCAGCACCTTCCTTTGTAGCTGGCCTGAGAATAGTTTCATCGACGTATTCCTAGTGATCGTTATTTATAAGTATTGCTTCTCTTTGTTGTCTCCATGTGTCGTTATTGTCTTTCTCTAATTTTCCAATGTGTATTGAGAATCCGGATGCCATCTAAATTTCTTCGGTAAACTTGCTGATTTCACCCTATCACTTTAAACACACAGATAATTTATTTTATCACGCAACATAAACGTTGTGTCAGCGCCCTGGACCGATAGCTTGTTGTTTTTATTTATTGAACAACGCTGTTGGTTTCATTTACTAAAACAACATTATGAAAAACAAAAATTTTTATCTTAAAAAAAATAACAAAACCTTTATGGCGTTGCTATGTTAGCACAGAGAAATAGAACTCGTGTTTGATAACTAAACAAAGAGAAAGTTTATTTACAATACACAACACTATGCATTAAGACACTTTATATTTCTACATCTGTCATGGTACTTCCAAGCGTTATTAATGCAGTGTCCATTGCTTTTCCAAAACCACGAATAGTTTTTGTCGACTGATTAACTTGTAAGCCTGATACTATTACTGCCGTAGCTTGTATTTTACAGCACGTGCTACCAGTATTCACAAGGGAAATTAATGTATGAGGCCTTATCTCCACTTCTTTAATATAATCCCACAAATCGTTTTCGGGATTATTATCAACGGTTGACGTGTTGCAGGTTTTCTCCTTTATTGCACCGTCTCTGCTCCGGCAGTTTCATCTTGTATGCCCCTCTAGATCACAATCTAAACCATTAATGGGTATTCTTTCTTCTGGACAGTCTCATGATGTGTGAATATGCTACTATGCAACAAACAGCTGATCACAAGTCACATTATTTTCAAGAATGATTTAACCTAGCTTAATTTAATATATTTCTTTCATCATTATTTATGCCTACGGTTTGGAATGAAAAAAAAACACTAGGCTTACATCATGTAATACACACAACATATTTTAGTCAAAAAATCATAATGTGAAATATGCATTCGATTAGTAATGTCACGCGAGGAAATGAATTAGTATGAGAAGTTAACCAATAAAGAAACATTTTTTTTGGTAATATTTATGCTTTACGACCCAATGCTTTATTCTTGATATTTTAGGGATGATACCTGTACGAGTGTAGTATGTTGTGTGAGATCCTAGAAAATTGACACTTATTTAATTAAATTTTATGAAAGCGTTAGAAAACTTGGGGAAAAGGAGAGTATAAGGGTAATGTTGATTGAAAACGTGGGGTGGGGAGTCAGGAGGCTACCAGATTTTTTTTAAATTTTCGGGTGATAATCAAGTCTTGAACCCGAACTTTTAGGCTGCTGTATTTTTTAATTTAATTATTTATTTATTAGTTCATACTGGATTTTTAAAGCTACAAGGATTTTTAGTTTATAAGGAAATAACTTGAATTATTATCGTGACATTAAAACCGCATGTCCGCTAATGCTTGTTTTAATCATAATAAATTGTTTATAATAATGTTTATATGCGATTAAAATGTAGTAAAAGAGATTCAACAAACCCGGGTTGGGAATGATTTTGTATTATGGTGGCAGCATTACAAGGCTGCCATAGTAAACCAAGTCAGCAAGAAGCTATTAGAATGCAATATACAAAAGTAATCTAAGCATTAACTAGGTCGTTTTATCAGTTTAACAACTTACATTTATATTATAACTACGCATATTCCTTTATTCATTAAAATCCTTGAAAAAGTAAATATAAAGCTAAAACCTTTATATAGTGGACCACCACAAAACACACTACAAACCACAGGCTGGAAACTTTGATTTATAATAACACAGTTGGAAGCAATATTTGACTGGTAAGCTCCCTGAGCTGTAGAACTCATTTGTCACTTTATCAAAAAATTAACAATTTGGCCATGTTTATTTAAAAACATTTTCAACTGTAAGATAAAGCAATACAAATTTGAGTCTATCGCTATTTCTACAGTATTTTGATACTTGTCTACCTATGTCCTGCCTAATGGAAGATGCCCTAAAATGTGAATACTGGAACGTGAATAAATAATAAAAACATATTGTAATTTAGCACGTGAGGGCGAATAGGCTTTCCCTGACATTTTATTAAATAAATTATGGCAAATTTGAAATCAGAACTCTAAACAACAGGGTTATACGAAATTTCATGCAATTCGAACACTAAATAACGAATTTATAAATGTATTAAAAATTTGAAAATATTAAGGATAAATACAAAAATTATATTTGGTTTAGTGTAGTCTTCTTAATCAAATGAAAAATTGTAAGCGTTGTAGCAATGTAACACAGCCCTAAGTTACTCCTCTTCCTTCATAGTTGCTTTGAGCCTATTAAAATTACTTTCATGAAAGCCTATTTGATAAACAATGAAATAAGATACATCAGCTCAATTCAAACTAGTATGGATACTTGCTAGAAAAATTAGTATGTATTTTAGAAGTCAAACATTAACACTAATGCCAATGTCTCATTTCAACAGTCATAGCTTAAGTTAATAAAAAAATAAAATGCAGCGTAGCATTCAAGGCGTTTATGCCTTTAAAATTTAATAAAGCCATAATTAAGGCATTGGCTGTACAACATATAATAATTTGAAAAATAAAACTGCAGCCACGAAAGTCACAACTAAAAACACTAAACCATAAACAAAATATTGGCTGACAATATTGTCACTTCAAGCATTGCTGGCTGAGTGAAATTTTGCTACTGGTTAGCTCATGTCCCCTTAAGATTCGTTTCCATAACGCATTCGGCCCTTACACCGACTGAGCGTTGTCTCTAGCTACTGACTACTTGATTATCTAAGCTTTCTACAAATTACTAAAGAAGGAATCTTCTTTAAATGTTTGATACTTTTGAAGTTGGGATTTTTGGAAGAGTATGGATCAACAGTCGGGAAATTTAAAATTTGTGGGTGTACAAGTTTGTTGTAAAGTACTTTTATAATATAAAGTAATGGTATACAGAATAAGCCTAGAAATTCCCAGCTCCAGAACTCAAATCTCACAAAATTCCCAACTTTCAAGCTTTTAGCCAACATTGGGAGGGGAGGGGGCGTACCCCATCCTTATCGGCGTGACGCCCCTAACACTGAATATTTTCAACAACTTAATGTCGAAACAATGGACATTTATACCTAGTCGGCCTACTAAGTGAACAAAAAAGTGAATGAGAGGGTGGTTTCGATGGTTAAATTAATAAAATGCATATTTTATTTAAAGGGCATTCTTGAGATTTTAGTAAGGTAAATAAGAATATAAGGATATTATATTCCTTTATAATGAGTTGTTTGCAAACAATTCACTTCAGATTAACTAGTTCTAACTACTAATTATCCGTTTCAGGTAAATTTAGCACGCCTTTTATGATAAATAAATCTAAGCCTTAACAAAACCACATATAAAAATTAAGCTAGGGCCTATTTCGGCTATTTAAAGACTTGGATGCAGAATTTCATAGTCCTACAACCCACATTAATGTGGATGGTAATTTCTACTGTATGACGATCAGTTTAAATAGGCTTACACGATTAAAGTTTTGTTGAGACATCTCAAACAGATTATGCCTACCTTTTTATTATCTTGTCAACTGGTTTGTCCAAGTATTTTACCCGAATAAGGTATACTTAGATGATAATGGTTGAGTTATAGAATTCGGATTTGTGTGGGGGAAAACATTTAGATAAGTAAAAAACCAGTCATACTCAGTTAGGATTCAAATCCCAACCTTCCATTCATTGAAAAATTAAACCAAAGAGACTAATGTCTTGGTCAATGTTACTCAATGAGGTGGGTCAACATACTACTAACATCTCAAATATGTTGAAGCCTAACTAACATCCACTTACTATAAAACCTACAAACCATAATTATTCTTAATATGGGAATGTCCCCATGATTAGTGTATTGATGGTGAATAATAATGCATTTTGTTCCGGGACGTCATGTTCATGGGGCGTCTTGGGCCCCCAATGTGGAAACGTGTGGGTATTGAGTTGCTAGCGTATGTCTCTCATCACGCACACAATATCCCAACACTCTAATTTTGAAACGTCCTCGATGATAAAGCTGACATTACACGATCGAATGTCGAGCGGATTCTATTTGCCCGCCTCACACCGTGCGAGACAATTTTGTCTGTCGAGTTGAGCACAATAAAACAAAATGGACGCCATACCCCTATTCGGTTGCAACCTTCGAGTGTGATTTAGTTGAAATAAACCTACCATTGTACAAAATAGGTTAACAGTAGGAAAAAATGTGATTGCTTTGTACATTTTATTCGTTCCTTCGTCAAAAATATTTGTTTGAGTGAAATTATAATAATATATCTTAATTTTATCAAACGTGTTATACCATCAATTTGGCTGAGGTGGTAACGTGACATCCTCACAGTATAGAGATCACGTTTTACAATCCTAACCTCTCAATTTTTTTTGTACTTATCAGACTGAAAATAAAACCTTTTATTTTAAATTATTGTATCAATAAGTGTATAATTTAAATAATTTTATAGAAGTAACAAGGTATTTGAGCTTACGTAGACTACCATAGTATTCTTTTTAAAAATAATTTAACAAGGTCATTAATTAAAAACAGTACATTAATTTTTAATGTAAATGATTATTTAGTAATTAAATTAATGTGTCTTATGACATAAAAATGTACACAATTAAAAATAAGGCCAGGAAATCTAATTATTACTATTCACATATTAAAAACCCTTAGAGCATATTTATGTTTTAAGATATAGTTGTGAAAATAAATTTTTTTTTACTGAAATTTAAACTATTAACAAGTGATTTTTTATTCCGACCAAAAATTAAAATATCAAAATCTAAATGGGATCGATTTCGCGAACTTCTGAATTTCATACAAGCACGCTATAAAATGAACTGAATTATATATTGAAGAAATTTACGGTTTAATTTCTACTTATTTAACATGAGAAAATTTTGAGACCAACTTAGATGCAAACTACTCTAAGATCGTTTCCTAATAAAACCAAACCGTTTTACATGATGAACTGAATACAATAAACTGTTTACTTATAGTTATGTATCCTGTACAATGGCGCGTTGTGGCATTCCATCACCTCGATCCTTTGGAACGTCAATATTTTACAGTTCGCAAGCGAAAGAACGCCGCGCCGACTCTCACGACAGTAGAAATCTTTCAAAATTAGCTTTGTTTTGGTACAGCCTGCGATTTGCGAGTTATGGGTAAACATAAACACACCCTTAATGTCATTTTGACGAAATATTGAGAGTAGCAATTTTGTTTGTAATTTTAATAAATGTTTTGAAATGAAATTTAATCAAAATCGTTAGAGCCGATATCGAGAAAATCGATTTTTTTTTCTCTTCACCCTTCAATATACTACCCTTAATTCGAAGGTTAGGTATCCAATTCCAAAAAAACCCTTACGCAAACCTTGTGAAATCCCTAAATACCCGATTTTAGCCCGATCGGTAAAATAGTTTAGGCTCTAGTGCGAGGTACAGATAGACATATATATGTAAATTCCAAAACATCTTTTTTGGATTCGGGGAGGTCATGAAACGTCGAGATTTATCGAAATCTCGAGTCCGATTTATTTGACAATCACAATACTTTCTCTACCCGTAATACAGAGTGAAAGTAAAAATGTTGGCTTGAGAAAATACAGTATACATAAAACTTTAGAAGAAAATAAAATTAAGTCTTGAAATTGAAATGTTCGTAAATATATATCGTCTGTGTAGTGAGGTCGAAGAGATGAACAGATTAAAACTTAACAAAAAAAGATTATATCACCTCAAAGGATGTTCTGGGAGTTCATCGTCGAAACTGTGAGCGTTCCAAAACTCACTAAAGCATTGAAGAGGTGTACCAATGGTTTAAAGTTGTCATCGCGTCTTTAGTAATCATTTTGATGAACACTTGAAAGATTATTTTAAGAAATAATTGTTAAAATTTCAATTATTTGTTACACTGAAAATAATGTGTGTCATTATCTCTTTATTTCCAATACCATTTCCGCTTATTTCTTCCAATTCCCACCTCTTAGTATTTCTCGTAGAGGACCCAAAAATAACAAGGATTAAAGTTCTAAATTTGAAATATATATGTGAAATTAAAGTAGAAACAAGGAATATCTGGAAGGAAAGAAACTTGATACAATTCGAATCTTTAACTGAACGCATGCAGAATATGATATCTGACATTTTGAGATAAAATCATTGTTGGTAAACAAACTCAATTTTTTCTTCTTTTTTTTTCTCTCGGGCCTTTTAAAATTAAAAGTACGAGATTGGATGATGTATCTGTGTGCTCACATCCTACACCATACATACCCCCTTTGAAACTGATCATTTCTCTCTTCCCCGTGTCGCGTCGGCCATTACGATCATCGTTGAATCTCGTAGAAGACGTTAAAAATAAAATTTCACCTAATCATTATTGTTTTAAAATGTGGACGGAATATTTGTAATAAAACCCGGTTAAAAAGAAGTATATTTCATGTTATAGTTGTGACGTTATTTGCCACCCTATCTTGTATTTCCCTATGTTTTCTAATTTTTGTGAACAATTTCCAATTTATTTTCGCGTGAATGCACTTCAAAGTTAGGCCACACGCTGGTTGCCGGCCTGACTAATAATACTGTTTGCATCTATTAAATTAAATAAAAGAACGGAACAACGTATTACATTGTTTTAAATAATCTAAATAAGGAATTTTGATTATTAGAAGAAGAACACTTACCTTTTATTAAACATTTCATCATCCCGTTAAGAAGTCTGTTGACTTATTTATAATGAACGTCAGCCATGTTTGATTTCAACGCATGCGCAGTTCTATCAAACCAGTGAGTAAAGGAAGAGAAAAAGCTCGATGTAAATAACTCAAAACAAGCGCGTTTTTCAATTCTGGCAGATGGAAATAAACATTTAATTCTTTAAGGAAAAAAAAACACTGTTAACTTTCATTAACATAAAGTTAAATATTTATGTTAAACCTGCATTTTATTTGATTTTTCCTAGTCCATAGCCAACATTTATCTTTTGGTTTAATATATATATATATATATATATATATATTTGTTTTCTCTTTGGACTAGGAAGTAAAGAATTGAACTTTTTTAAATTTGGTTTTGGAAGATTTTATAGAAGATACGAGGGCTTCTTCTTCTGAGTGGTTTTAACATGGAGCCAAATCTGTGTAGCCCCGGATTAAAATTATTTTTAAAATGAATTAAAGGTGTTGAATGAAAGTACACGTGGTGAAATGAAAAAGGAAGTGTGTGTACAATAACTAGATTGTTTATTTTCGTTTCATTTGCGTAAGAATTCAAACAGATTACTAGAGTGTAACAAATCTCTGAAGTTGGTGTCAATATGGACTAATTCAGCGGTGAAGCCAATCCAACTCTTCAACAATAAATTATTATAATTTTTTGTTTGTTTCTCCTTTAAAATAAGAATTCGTTTGCTTTCAGAAAGACAGACTAATGTAGATAATTAATTATCATTTCATTTTATGTCTAATTGTTAAATTTTTTATTATTATATATATTTTTTTGTTTTGTTTTGTCTCAACAATACTGTTCTATACTTTAACTTAGATTTATATTTACCCGGAATTCCTTAGGTAGGCTTGGGATGTGGTAAAATGGAAACAATAATAAATCCACAAAAGTGCCAACAATTGTTATTTTATGCATTTATTTTTTTATTGTCTAAATTACATTTTGTTCCAACAAACAATTTTATCTGAATTGTTCATGTTTTTTAGTTTTAAGTCTACCCAGTGGTCTCGAGTATTGAGAGTCGTAGTGCCAATAATTGAATTAATCAAGGCAAATTTATTTTTTTCTTGTAATTATTATTTTTTTCTCCTAGATACTAGGGGTGGCGCCCAACAATATCACCGTCCTTATACATCTTGATGTTAACTATTGTTGTTATGTTAACAAGATGCAGAGGACAATAATATTAGACACAATCAATATAAATAAGTTATACAATATATATAAAAAAACTTTTAAATATATATTTTTTATTACACCCGGTTAAAAAGAAGTATATTTCAAGTTCTAGTAAAAGTATATTATTATCTGGTGTTTCTTTCGTTGAATACAATGTTCGTTGAAAAACAATTAATTAAATTAAGTATGTCGTATGGCATGTTATTCGAGTCATAATAAATAAACATTTTAGAATAAATTAAAACTAAAAAAAATATAGCTCGTCAGAATAAAAATTATAAAACCACAGATGACCATCATGTTATATTATTGAGATTCAATATTAAACACGTTTTTCTGACATTTTATCTATCCATATTTCTAATTTCAATTTTTTGTTTGTTTTTATGTTTAAAATGATCTTAACGAATTGAAATGTTATTTTTTAATCATTTCTACTACCTTTAAGAGAAGGCCTTGGAAATATAAAATAAAATTAAAGAAAAAAGAAAATAATTTTTGTATGGCTGGTAGTGTTTTAATGAATTATAATAAATAAATTCAAATGTTTTAAATTATAACGATTTTATTCCTAATAATAATTCTTTTCTAATGTTTCAAAACAATAATATGGTATTATATTATACTTCAATTCCAAAGATAGAAATAAAAATGAGTTTTGAGAATATCAATAGTTTATTTAAGAGGTTTGTTCTTCCTGCCAAAGTTAAAAAATATATAAGTAGGATGATAACACAACTTCTAATGACAGATTGCTAAATAATCTACGAAGTTACTTGCTATTTTGAAAAGAGCCTTCAATACAATCATAATACGGATATGTTCTCTAAAGAAAGAAAATACCTGACCAAAATTTTAGAGTTCAATAGAACAATTTTTAACTTACACATGATGTCAAACATCTATATGGTTGAAAATACGCCATCACCATTTGTAGATTATAAAACACTTATTCATGCTTTCCTCCATAAACATCTTTGGTTCATGTTACCACCACAATAATTGTTTATGAGTATTATTATCGTTGCTTGGCAAAATAAAGTTCAATTGATGTCTTCACGAAGTATCAGAATTACGTTTATTTGTGCTCATAAGAAATAATTTGATTTATCAAACGAAAACCAAAAAATGTGTGGTGGCTGTTTGGCTTACTGCAACAAAACCATCAGAGAAGTGGGTGCGCGTTGTCGAGGATGGTTTCAAAGGGCTTACACGCGTACACTACGCCGACATTCAAACCGCAGTAAGTCACATACCTGACTCTATATAATATTATTTATATCTTCTATATTAAGATATTGATACACATATAGTATATTCGGTTCTTATACCAAAATCAAGATTATTTACTCAGAAAATACAAACTTTATTTAGTAAAGCTAGTATGAAACATGTTTCTAAACAGACAATGATATTTGTACATAGATAAAGTTCTTGTTATATGAAGTTTATTTGCTGTTTTTATTGTAGCATATATTTGTTGTAGAACCATGTTTAGTTTCTGTATCTGTACTGTAGTATCAAATTACTGTTAGTCAATGTTCTTGGAACATAATACTATCATCAAAATAGTGTTATACACACAATTTTTCCTTTCCTTTAATAGCATCTAAGCGTTAATACATATACAAAGTTCCTTGTTACTTGAATTGAATCAGGTATTTACACAACAAAGTTCACTAAACTTATAATGGCATCAATTTGTTATTTCACAATCAATGTACACCGTAATTATATTGACATCAAGATTTTATTTAACAGCCAATGTTCTGTTTACTAGTAGTTGTGTTGTTTGTATATGAGGAACATTGCTCAACTCAAAACTGACCGCTTCATGATTATATCTACCCGACATTGGAGTTATTAATTCCTCTCTAAGGTGAGTTCTGTTAAACTTCCTCTTACTAGCCCTTATCAGACTTACTACCATTTATTAAACTGTTAATAAACTTGTAATAAACGCTGCTATCGCAATTATATCGCTTTTATAAATGGTATTATTTATCGTTTGTTTACAATAAATATCACCCGCTTTTTTTAAGATAATCATCATTCATCTCACACCTATAGATAATTAGTTTCGACTGATTGTAGACGATTTATTGGTTGGTTTGATTTATTATCAGACAAATGAGTGTATTCTTAATAATATAATAGAATTGTGACAGTAAGCTTGACTGCATAGCATTGCATCTTAATTCTCATTAAAGCTATACATATGTGTGTTAGCGATGAGTATGGTTGCATTTAGAGGAATTTAAGCCACATTTATGAGGAAATAATGTTGAAACCCATTTAGGAAAATTAAAAGTCAGTTCAACCTTTCAAAACCACAAACTCAACATGGAATTTTTTTAAGCACCAAGTTTTAACATCTATTTAGGTCCTTCGTCTATGTACTAATTACTGTTACGGGTTTAGAAAGAGGAAGGTTGAATTTGAGAGTGTACCCGTATTTGCGTTAAGGGAGAGAGGAACAATATTTAGAAAATAACAGCCTTAAAACACCCGACTGGGATTTAAACCCCGATCTCTCCGTCATCGGAAATACAATCTATTGTTAGAGTGACGCCTATCCTTTCATGCATATACGATTTGAATGTTTGAATTTGTCGGGCGGGTATAATTGATACTAGCCTGTCATAGACAGGCTTAAAAACTAGTAGTTTATAAGATATCTGGTAGGTACTAGCACTGGAATCTGAAGGATTGTTAACTTTCGAATAATATAATTCAGACTTCAATCAAAAGAGCGTGAAGAGTGTAGCTTGGGTCAAGGTGATAATACAAGGATCCTTACAAGGACCCTTAAGACTAATCAAGTAGAGCCTAAATAAAAACTAAATATATATATATGAATATACAGACATCATAGATTTAAAATAAACCTACCATGATAATTGGGTATAATTTTTGGGGGAAATTTATTTGGGTTGCGAGGAACATTATTTAAGGGCCATTAAAAAATCACCTCTGGTTTGATACAAAAATATTATGGTCAATATTCTCACTATAAATGGTTGAATAAATTGTTTTAGATACTCACTCTACTATTTAAGTTTTAAATAAAATGTAGAAACTTAGGATTGATGAAATGACTCATTGAATTATTACCATTGCATTTGATGATTTTATGCAATTAAATTTTAAACATAGATTATACCGGGCCACTTTTAATAACCAGCCGGATATTGCCCATTAAGGTTTAATAATTATAAATTACACTTGCATCTTTTTAAGAGTGTCCATTTTTTTTGTCGTTGTAGTGATTTAATTAAAATGTCATTCATTTGGTTTGTGGCAGTTGGAGTATTGGAGAGCTCAAGCAGTGTCTGCTATATTGTTCATCCCAATCAATTTGATGACAATGAAACAAAGTCCAACTCACTCGTCGGCAATACGTTTATTACAATTCGGTACAACTGTATAGCAAGAATTCCAGGAAGGGACCTCTGCATAGGACCAGATGACGACAGCAATCCTGAAGGTTGGTAGATTTTATCCAGGTCTAATTCCCTCACACCCAAGGTAAGTGGACAGAGACAATATTTTGCGGTTGTCTTTGTAACAGGCTCGGATACTGAAGGTTCAGAACTCCGCTACAAAGCCTGTTGGTCAACTATAGAGCCACGTTTCCGGACGCTATTATTGTGTATTTGTCCTGTTTGTTTTGCCACACAATTTATTTTTATTTTTTATTTATCTATTTAAATGGTTATGTTTGGATGGAATATGAGTGTATCGTATTTATTAACTACTATTGTGGCTATATTACTATAGTATTATGTTATGTTGAAATATATCATCCCAGTCTTTAAAGTATGAAGATATTAGTGAGATAAAATAATATTCTTAAATAAATCGAAACTTGTTATTTTATTTGATAATGTCAAAGCTTGAAATTATACCAACACAAATTTACAAATCATGAATGATAAACTTTGTAGTAAAAATATAATTCCCATTAGGAAATGGAACCATCATTCTACGAAAATTAAGTTCCAATATATTTCAGGCGATTGAAATAAGTTTGTAAAATCAAGTACGCCTACACTGCTTTATTTATATTGTGAGTCAGATTAATTACTTAATCAAAAATATCATATTTTGAAAAACGTTTGGGTTTGTACTGCACTTTTGTGTTTTTTGTTCATTGTTGTATAAAAATTATGAAGCACACAATCTAAAACAAGTATCGAGTAACAAAGTATACTCTATTCATAAAGATAAAACGCTTACTTTATTCAAATATATGTTTAGACAAGTAAATTGAACAAAGGACCTTTCTACTAGATAAAAAATATCTAACTTATCCTCAAAATTATGACACTATTTCCCCATTCTTAACCTAAATAATAGTAATAATAATATAATAATAAAAACAATAGATACTTTTGAGAATGAAATGTCATCATTATCTAATTTCTACTTTAATGTTTAATTTTTGCTTAATATCAACTTTAAAATACCTTTATTCGGATGATACCTGTAAGCCTACTTGGATAAACAATCATTCAAAAATAATAACGTTCAAAATGCCAAGTAAAGTTTTAAATGAAAAAAAACGGAAATATTCACACACTCTCCATAAGAATCGTTAGAATGCTAGGCCTCATGACGTCATCCCAAGCGAAGTTGCCACAACTAACACTCCGGCTTGTTACTAAATAAGGTTGTGAGTGACACATCTTTATCTGACAAGTAGGTTTCGTTTAACTTGAGAGGCATCAGTCTTTCCTTGACGAAGTAAATCAATTCATATAAGCTACACCATAGTGAAAACTTTCAAGTTGAGATCGCTACCTAACACATTTCACTAGTCTAAATACACTTGGTGCTTTGAGTTTATTTGTTAAATGTGTTTTTGTTTAGTTATGGTTGCTTATGCTATTTATTAAAGTAGAAGGCTATTATTAATATAATACTTATTATAAAAAAATATATGTCATAGTTTCAACGCTTATTTATCTTAGGATTTCTTAAATTTCACTAAAGGATCTTATGGACATTTATAATTTCTTTCCAACCCAAGGAATTTTCAGTTAGTCCTGTTCTTTGTTTTATTCAATGGAAATACTCTTATAGAGCTTAAAACTAACATTTTTATTTCAATGAAAAACATGATATATATTAAATAATATTCACTTATGAATATAATAAATGTGGTGTATATGATAAAATTAAACAAGAAAAATGTGATATTGAACATTTTGGTTTAGTTTCATGAGTTTCAAAGAACATAACATCATAAGTCTATTGCAATTGTGTGTAAAAGACAATACTATTTTGAGAGCTGTGTCAATAGCCATGAACAACGCT
Organism: Timema cristinae; assembly: GCA_039000515.1. NCBI lineage: Eukaryota > Metazoa > Arthropoda > Insecta > Phasmatodea > Timematidae > Timema > Timema cristinae. The sequence goes on from JBCFYV010003702.1 coordinate 29,013, forward strand.
TACAAAGTATGAAATTGACATTTTTACATTAGAATGTGAAGTAAAGTAAGCATATTATTCCTGTTGTAAAAACATTTTTATATAGAATTTATTTAATTATATTATGTTAAAGAAACTATAAGAATAGTTCAACCTTATTTTTGAATCCAACATCTTAATACAGGTAAAAGGTCATATGCCAAATGAGCTAATGGTCCCGGTTTCCATTCTGGGTACGGTTGAAGATTTAATATTATTAAATTGTTGGTTGGAGGTTAGAATGTTGTGTTTTTCTTAGTATTAAGCTAGTTTGTAAGTTGTGGGTTGATGTCATAAGTTTGTTCAATTAGTGCATATAAAATACTCCCTAAAGAATGGATTCATTCTTGGTATTTATTCATAATTCCAGGTAAATACCCATGCACTGGCTCTTATTTATTTAAGACATTATATTTTTTATTTAATTCAATATAAGCAGCTGATAGTCAATATACATGTGACAGACATAACACTACGTGTTAGTGTAAATATAGCCGTGTTGATTTTAGCACCAATGATTCCCTCAACTGGTCACAGTAGGAATTGTGAAATAATATTCTCTTGTAAAGGCAAAATCCAGCTGTTTGAAACGAACCTAAGAAGATTGTTTAGCAGTGTGAGCTATTAATGTTTTGTTTAGGTCATTATTTTGGTGCTGGACTAGGTGATATTTAGTAATATAATATGAATAGTTTTAGAACGTAAAAATAATGCCACAAACGATTTATTATAGTTGATCCTGTTTTTATCCTTTGTTTTTCCTTTCACATGTTTCAATCTAAGTGTCCTGTCATTCTTTATTATTTTCCCTTTAATCCATTTGTAGTGTTTTTTTTACTCTTTTAGAAATTTGAGATGCTTAGTACCAATTCCCTTCTGATAATTTTCCTTAGAATGAAACCTATTTCAGAAAATCAGTTGGTGGTGATCTATTTTATTCAAGAGGCAACCATTACATCTTTTTCCAATAGCAGCAATGTAAATGTGAACTGTGTTCTGTTTTCTTTTTTTAACAATAAAAATTATACTGTGTTAATTCCTTTTATATAGTTCTATCCATCTTTCCTGAATCCTTTTCCAAATATAAACAAAATTATTAAATGATTTAATATTAAGCTATGCCATTGTTCAAGAAAGCGCATACACATTCACAAAGATAGTGGAGGGGTAATTAATTGGTTCTAACTGAATTGTGAACACCATCTTAATTTCGAAAAATCATAATTCAAGTCGAAACTTGTTAATCGCGCGAGATTTGTGCAGGTTATATTTAAATCAGGGACAAAATCTAAATATTCCGAAAACTTATTTTTAATAATGCACATGCAAAGTTGATTATTGTAGTGACTTTATTACACCGACTAGTATAAGGCCTCGGACATTATCAATATTCATAAGTTATAGATTTTATTCTGGGCTCAATTCCAGGCAGAATGACATGTAGGATGTGAGAGATGTTGAATAACTTTTTTTAAATAGGTAATAAATTATAAATTAAGACAAATGGTTTACAAATTAATATCATGTGATAAAAAAGCTAAGATATAATCTGAGGAACTTGTCACTCTCTCCTCTTTCTCTATATCAAGCAGTTTTGAATAGGGGACTGAAACATTCAGTCTTGCTCTTTAATCCCTCCATATCAGGAATTTGCATTTCAAATCTAAGTAGCAGAGGAGGGATACAATTTTGTTTGGATACCTGGTTAACTACGTATTTGGGAATGTAAGGGATATAAATGCAATGATTGTGAATATTCTTATCATACTATGACTTATTCATAATCAATTTGATTAAATCTACAACCATTATTACATCTCTTGAGATTATACAGATATTGGAATAATTTGAGCTAAAGTTCTTCTAACCTATTCTTTAAGATAGATAAACCGTGGAGGACATAAGTGGGATTAAATCTGTGATCCGTTTACCAAACCTAGTGAGGGTGGAGAATTATTTCAATTACTAGTGCTCCAGAACTATTCATTCTCTTTATTTTGTAATTTTAATTTTAATAATGCATTTGCATGTAGAGTGTTTAAAACCTTCAGGCAGTTTAGGAGTCAAAACATTTGTTTTATTTTAAATGAGCCCACTAGGTGCGTAGGAAGATAAAACCAAAACGGAAATAGTTGATCTTGTACTTATTTTTCGTTCTAAGAGAAATACACCTCTTCCGTAATATGTAGCGGTGCATTGTCAAGCCAACCAGAAAGCCAGAATTTACTTTCTTGTGATAGGTCGAAATTGTCACTCCACTTTGGTGCAATCGTCGATGTCATCAGAATTTGTAAAAGACGCGAAGCAGAAACCAACTCCGAATGTGACGCATGAAGGTCGCGCAGTGATACGCAATGGTGACAAGATGTGTGTTGCTTGTCTCACATATTTAACTATGATATAGTGTACGGGGACTGGCGTAGGGCGAGTCAATTGTTCAAACTGAAGATATAAATTGTTATAGTTATAACGTATAAAGGAATATGGTCTAGTAATAAATTAATATAAGAGTGATCAAAGTATATTTATTGTATAAGTGGAAACTTCCATATATGATAATCGCGTCTATAAGAGAAGTTTAGCTAGCCAAGGACATATGTTAAGCGTATAAGTCTAATTTTGTAATTTTTATAATTGGGGCTCAACAGTGGTCTTTCAGCATTTAGAAGCCTCCATAGGAGATTATAAATTGGCGGGCCAACGGGAGGCTCTCATTTACATTCTCCAATCTGTGTATAGTATTTTCTAGTATAACATTTATCAAATAAGTATATACATACAATATTTCTTACAATATACAGTTACAATAGGTATTGTGCTTTTATTTGTCATTTAAATGTCTATATAAGTATTATAACTTGACTTAAGGTTTTGAATGCAGATTTTCCATTAATTTCAGACGATGAAGTTATATACGTAGATGATACCATTATGATCCGAAGAATATATAACAGAAATGCATACATTATGAAAAATGCAAGGGAAAGAAGGCGCACTACAAAAGCGCTTACCCAATTTCATGGTAAAGAACATTATTTATGTCATATAACTCAACAACACTGGCCTAAATTTAAAATAATGAAAATTGAGTTTTCAGTGCAGATTAATATCATAAATAACATAATACACAGAAACATTAAATTTTACAGATTATTTTTCAGATCTAAGAAATATATAAATTTTTTTTGTTGATGTGTATTTTTTATATTTGATGACAACTACACTTTTTGAACTTGTCAACTCACTGTGACGATCCGTTGTATCACGACTATTTAATTTCATAATATGGGAAATTGAGTGTCCGTCAGGTGTCTGACTCTCGATCACGTGACCTATCAAGAATATTTAGTCTGAGCAGCAGACGAAAAAGGTCAAGGTCAGTCGAGAGGGAGTTGAATTTAAGTAGAGTTTGAGTTCGGTGTATTTGTAAAAAAGTCTGAACAACTGGGCAATCTGATTGGAACAACGGCTGGAGATGACCTTACGAATTAGAAGACAGTTTGATTAGGACGGTGACCACTGACCAGAGATGGGTTTTATGACCGCTGTGAAAACATTTGTTAGCTTATTACAGGCGAGTCAAAGCCGGGACTCAGCTGAATTGAGCTGACGATAGTGTTTTATGCGATCTAGTCTACATAATAATGTACAGTGCTATCTCTTTAACTGATGTAAGTATCTTTTCTTAACTTGTATAGGAAATGTTGTGAGTGATCGGAGGCTGGGAATGTGATGGCCTCCTAAATATGTAGGCTTTTGTGATGTGTAGCTGTACTTGTTAACGTTGATACTTTCTTCTGCTAAGTACTGTCAGGATTTGGGAAGGAGGAGAAAAAGATGAGCTTTTCTTTCTTATTTCTTCATTCGTCAGACCGGGATGGAACCAGATGGGCCCACGCCAGTTCTTTCTTATTTGGCCTGACGTTCACCGTGTTTGACATTCCTTACTCATGAATGGCGCCCACGTTGGTCCCAATGTACTATAATTACTGCACAGAGTGAAACATGCCAATCTCATTGGTTCAGAGTTGGATCCCAATCACCAACTACTCTCTACACTATACATACGTGTTCCTATAAATGATAGTACAGTACACTTGATGTTAAGCCATCAACTTTACTACACATGACAACACAGAAGCCTTGGATACACGAAACATTGAACGACATTCGACAGATTGTCCAGTCAGGAGTACTCGACCACTAAACTAAACGGGACTAGTTCTGTGTTTGACTCTGTCCCGAGAAATTTCTTATACAAGCTAAGATAACATACTAACGTCTATTAAATAGATAGCACTGTACATTAACGTCACCTGGAATCACCAAAGTCCCATAATCGTATAACTCACTTTTCTCATCCTGGTCACAAGCCCGTCTTTGGTCATCGCCCTAATGAGACTCTCTTCCCTTTTTTAAGACCGTCTCCAGCAATCATCATTATCATACTGCCCAGATGATTTGGCTGTTACCACAAACACAACAAAGCTCAAACTCGATATGTAATAAATTACGGTGATCGATAAAGGAATGAGTAAATTAGAGTTTAAATAAAATATATTCGCATTTGCTTGAAAAGACATTGTTAGACATTAATTCAATAACACGCTTAATACATTTTACGAGTCTTAGAAAGTTGACCTTTCCTTCACTGACAAACTGGACTTGATGAACCTGACATTAAGTTCATGAGCACACCGATGCGGGTATAATTTTGAAGATGCATTTAATAAACTTAATTTTTATTTACAAAATAAGTCAAAGATATCTGTAATTTTATGTTACATTGTAATTAGCAAATTTTACAATATATTTATTTCATAAATATTTTACTTATTCTAGGACTCTCCCGTTTGGAGGAAGGTGCTGAGCCCCCTCAAGAAGGTATATAAATATATAAATGTATAAATATAATCAGCATTCGACTAATAAATTGCTATTATTTATCTGTAATTTATCATCTTTGCGTTGCTCATATTATGTTTAATTTAGTTTAAGTTAAATTTGATACCAGTGTCAGTGGGCACTGGCACAAACACAAAGAAGTCACACTTTGCTTTTCGGGACGAACAAGTTGTGTTCTGAATACCGGCTGGAAGCACTCAAAGGGTTTTCACTAAAGGTTTTTGCTAAATTCTGTCCGCACGTATACAGGCACAACTCCTCTGCATTATATTTTCCATTGGAGTAAACTTACAATTATATGTACAAGTAATATAACATGTTATATAAAAATAACATTGTGTTAGTTAAACTTTTAAAATCATATTTGATTAATGGAGTTAAATAAAACAACAGTAAAATTAGCTAAGGTATAAACTTTCAAAATAAATTCCGTGTCTTTTGATTAATGTTTTATAGGTTAATTTAATCAACGGCTATTTTAAAGATACTCATTTTTTTTTTAATTTACCTAAATAATATACATGTTGGCCTTAATCTTAAATTTTTGCTTGATTTATGATACAGTTTATTAAAATTTTCATTGGTTTTTCATTAAAATGAACTTATTTAAATACGTTTAAAACTATGTTGTATTGAATATAAGTTTGATGAATTATATATGCCAACGAAATTAAAGTTGCACTCTTAAGTATCTAATAACAAACAAAGATATTGAGTTTATGTCACATATATTCAAGTCTATTATCAATATTAACGATACGTATATCATAAAATTAAACAAAAATCTAACTATTTAACCACATGATTTGGTAATCGACCTAATGCCAAGATTCCTTCAGGATTGCCGAGAATATAGGAAGAGAATGAACTCATAGAGAAAATTATTGTAATTTAAAAAGGGCTAAGGTAAGTATAATATTAATATAAACTTCTTTATTTTTTTAATATTCTCCAAGATTAGATTTAAAAAAAATTAATCAAGTGTCACAAAACATATTTAAAAAAAATTAACAATCTAAAAACCTATGAGTAAAGAAATAGTTCTAGATTTAAAAAAATATCTAAATAGTATTAAAATAGTATAGTATTAAACTTTTAAAATAACACAAAAATGAAATTCAATTAAACTAATCACTATTATAATATATACTGATATTATTTAAAATACGCGGGTTTGAAATATCATTAAGTACAACTTGATTTTGATAAAAATGGAATCAGTTTAAAATTAAATCTGAAGATCAATTTATTTAATCAATCTTTTAAGATAAAATATTTAGGTACATAATAAGTAAATCTATAAGACCATTAACTATTGTTTAACTCATAATTAAAATTAATTACAATATTCAATAACTTAATCTCTTAACATTGGTATTCGTTGAGTTGAATGAAATATTCTATTTCTTTTTTTTTCAGTTTTTCAGATTTAAAATAAAAAATATTTCAAGTAATTATTAAAATATGACCATTCTGTTCAATATAGGGATGATTATTAGTGCTGTGGATTGATAATTTCAGTTTTCTAAGTGATTCTTAAAGTTATCATTCTATCAGACCAGTACTGGAAACTATAAGGAATTATACTCTAAATAAAATTTTATTAATTTCAATATTGTCACAAAACCGGTTTGACTGAGAAATAAAGATATATGTTTTTATTTAACTATGCTTATAAGTAATATATTTTTAGGAAAGATACTCCTGACAGGTTTCCCCAGCTTCTCATTGGCAAGTGAGTCTTAAAGCTCTTCTCTTAAGTGAGAATTTAATGTTCATAGAAATGGCGTTCCACCCAATGAGGGCCAAATGATTTGGAAGTGTAACTTCTCCTATAGCCTGGACGAGTCACAAGTTACTGGCTTCAAACTTTTTCTTGGAGCAGAGGTCAATAGAGTTCATTATTCCACCCAGCATTGTTCGTCCATGTGAGATAAGGGTTTGATTATGCTGACCTCGATAACGAGAGGACACAATCTAGGGCATAGACTTCACCTACTGGGATAAAATATAAATTCTGAGAGTGACAACCCGAGATAATGAGGACCAGCTCATTCTTGGATGCACCCTAGACCTCGAATAATTAATAAGGATGTTAAGGGGTTAGCAAATGTGGTGAATACTGCCAGTGAGTCTACAGTTAATGAGACCGTTCTAGCCTGTCCAATTGCACATGGTTACTGCTCTGACATACAACTATCCAGTAGAGAGTCAGCTACTCAAGGTCACATGTTATCTTCTGCTCTTGCTCATATTTATGCAGTACCTGTCAAAGGGGTAATTTATTGGGGAAGTATTCTTGGACGGCAGCTAGAACCAAGATATACAAAATAGTTTCTGAATGAATTGTGTTTTTGCCTGGACCAGAAAAAACCTAAACCAAAAGTGCCTACTTTGTTAAACTAAAATCATATGGCAGTATAGAGAAACATTAGATTTAAATGTTGCAGACTGGAATGGCTGACATTAACAAAGCTAATCTACGAATGCAAGTATTGATTTACGATATATCGAATGAAATTTATATGTACATTCTGATTTATGAGGAAAAGACCTTTATGTATGATAAAATGTAATATAATTGTTCAACATCGAATTTTATGAGATTTTTAGGTAATCGACAGTGGTGGTAAAAATGTCAAGTTTGTCAGAATCAATTTTTAAATACTTGACATCATCTCTCAAAGTGTAAATTTTTGCAACATTACCATGGCTGTCACGATAGCCATATTTAAAAACAAAACAAAAATATTAACTGTCCAAGTGTCTCAATTGACTCTGTGAGCTTTATAGAAAATTTACAGCAGCTATCAAAAGTTCAACTTGAGTTACGAGTTTAGTATAAGAATGATTAATTTACATGATTTCAAACGTCAGCCTCAATAAAACAACCGAAATGGAGAAAAGATGATAGGAAATAAGAATCAGGTGAGCATACACTAGCATACATTCCCAGTCACTCCAACACAAAGACACCACTCTGTGAAAAATTGGTTAAATCGCAATATCAAATCCAAAATAGTTCCTTCGATACCCCCAACACCCTATTCCAGTGATGTCTGTTGGGTGACGTTTATTATCACGACAGTCAAATAAGATTTGTAAAAAATTAATCCTCTTGTCGAATATGTTTTAATGTAAAAAAACAGATAAATATACCTACCATTTGTCAGATATATGTTTTTCAACCACGGTGTAAGAAAAAGAACAAATGGATAGGATTATACAATAAACTAAATTATATATCTAAAATATACAACAAATGCTTAACTCTACACACCCAGGTGGGCATAAGTTTTCTAAGCTGGATTTCTCTCCTACTATAGAACTGACTTTAAACTTAATTTCGCACAGGACTCATCTGGAGCTGGATACCTCATGGGTGTAGTCTTAATTTCCTTGCTCTATACTGTATACACTATACAGGCCTATGCTTTACCTATAAAATCATGAGTATTTAGAAAATAAGCATTTAGAGCGAGTAATCGCATATTTTAGTGAGCTCTAAGCGACCATCTAGATCATTAAAAATATACTCGCTGATCTTAATATTGGGTGGCGCTACATTATGAGCATGAACACAATATATTGAAAGTGTTTCAGTCTTCGTCTTCTAACGTAATAGACGAGAAATATATCGTGTAGTTTTATTTTTGTTTTTCACTGATCTCCGAGGAACAGATAATGGACATTGTCTAAATTAATCTACTGCTGGTGTAAGAGGGCATCTAGCATGGAGAAACAGCTCCCTTATTATTCTAGTGTGAGTTAAAAACTAAATAATATTAAGAATGTTCTGTTGTACAGAAGAGGGAGAGTAGGGATAAGTTTCTCTTCGTCGTGTCAAGATCAAGCCACCATTTATCACCGTTCACATTCTTTATTACAAATCACAAAATGCGACAAGGTTATTTTTTACCATCCTACTATGTAAGTTCAAGTAAATTTCATAATTTGCTCACCATGTCAACTCTGCTAGACACGCCACTGACACCCACAGTAACAAAGTATCACTCTTTCAATCAAAATAGGTTTTAAGAGCAGTTTTCACCATTCAAGATATAATATAAACATATTTTGAGTTATATTGAAACGTTTATTATGTAGTATGTATATTAATCTTTCGAAGCAATAATTAAATAATCACAATCTCGTAATGCACTGTCTCGTTCCTTGTGTCATCCTGTTTAACTTTATAAGTACTTCATTGTTAGAGTGTATTTCGTGAATATGATTTTTGAATATAAAATATAAATACAAAATGTTCTCATCTTGATCGAAAATAATTTGAAACAGGTTAATAAATGTGATGTAGTGAATGTATAAACCATTTAAACGTTCTTAAAAAAATAATGTTGGGCTGTGTTTACAACTCTAGTTTAAGAATTGGTTGAACTATACAAATAACATAATTTAATCATATTCATAACTCACATTTATTTAACGTTTAATTTGAACTTGGTTATTCAAATTTTATTAAACTTATTGTTGCTCCAGAAACTCCTAAGGTTATTAAATTTAAATTGAAAATGAGGTATTAAAATACACATTAATTTTTTAATTGGAAATTTTGATAGTCAATGTTGTAAATGTTTACTTAAAAAAGTTGATTTACGAGTCAAGGCTATGCCCGTTGAATATGTTACCTATGTCCCTTTATTCAAAAATAATAGAAATGTATGTAAACTTAAAAATTATTGATATTTGATCCATCATAGTATGTAGAGACTCGATATGTTAAAAGTGTGTAAAGTTATCATTTTTTTCAATTACTTCATAATACGATAATATATATTAATATACAGTGTAGTGTAATAATGACATATAATGATATAATACATAATAGAATTAACATAAAGGAATTTCATTTTATAGATACAAAAAGTTAAAATTTACATGACGTATAATAGCATAAAGCCCGAATTGATATGAAGTTGTAATAAAAAATCCCAAAATATCAAATCTATGTATGACTAGTACATACGTTTATATGCTCAATTAACTTTATTTTTCAATAGGGAAATTCCTATACATTTCAATCAAACACGTTAATTTACGCATACAACAATATTCTTTTTAAATGTATATCCTTTTAACATTATTTATTTTACTCTTTACCATTAATCAAATTCTAGTTCTATTTAGAGATTCATTTAAGGTAAAATTATTTATATTTCTCGCAAGTAATTTGTTTGAAAAGGTTTAGTAGTAGAAAAGTTTTAGTCTAAAAAGCCATAATTAAGTTAATATTTATTTTGATAACATCTCTATTTAACCTGCGTATAACCCGAATGGGTAGTAAGACGCGGTGCTAATAATAATAATAATCTATTTAACCTATCTAACATCAGTGACATGTCCTCGTTTTAGAACTTTAGTGTTCAAGAGTAGTAGGAATACAAGGTGTGAAGGAATCGAAATCGTGTATTCATCGACGAATTTTCGGGGTCATAAATGTTTAGTCGTTAATAAGCTTCTGATGTTTGTGACACTAGTTTTTGATAAAGTTTCAGTTTTGAAAACGTGTAGGCAACAGTTATGGGTGGGCATTGATGACGTGTATACGGTACGATGTTTGAACGACAGTTACTTGCATGGCGCGTCCAATATATCTGGGAGTTGGTGACGTTTAGGTGTCTTCGTAGATGTCAGATTAGTATAGGTGTTCTTGCAATCATTGGAAACGTATATTTTTTGATATGTGTCAGAGACGTGTAGATTACCTTGTGGACGTCAGAATCATGTAGGTGTTCTTGTTTTTTTTTTATACCACGATATTAAACATGAAACAATTCAGTGGGGCAATATAATTTAATTTAATAAGACCTAAGCATTTATAAAGTAGTTACAAATAAAAACAAATCACTGTGACGAAGTCACTTAAATAGTGCTCGTTTGTATAATCTATGTGTAGCATTGGTTCCAACATAGCCACACAAAGCAAAAAACAATTTCAAGACCAAACCAAATGCAAAATTATTAATCACAATATATTTAGGTTGGTCATTATGATAGAAGCAATCATTCCTTCGATTAAATATTACTTACAATCCAACATTAGAAATTCCACAATTAAATCTAACTCTGAGGACCTAGTTAAGATCACATTTAATAAAGACATATTTAAAAAAAAAAGCAAGAAACGTTTTAGATAGAGTACATTAACTACCCGAGTTTACTTGTATGACAGATCAAAAAGTTGCTAGAAATAGTACCTGATATATCCCTACTCCAACATTTGTCATCTGTCACTTTGGAATAGCTGTAATAAAAACATTGCAATGTGTGAATGTAAAGTTAACCACAGTAAATTAGGCAAATATTATTTATATTTATTTGAGTTCGGGCACAAAGCTTATTTATCGTTTTATTCCACTTTAAAAAACTACTATATACAGCATTTTCACAAAAGCTCTAACAAATGTAGCTTCAAAATGATGACCGATGAACTTAAGCCATGTGATTGATCATAGCGCAAAAAAGTTTTTACGTTGGTGTACCCACATAATTGGTAAAAATATTTTATTCAGTTAAATATTTAGAAATACGATCAAATGATGATTAAATAATATATTATTTATGTATATATAAAAAAGTACAAGTATTTTCTCTTTTCCAAGTAAATACGAATAATTTACTAAAAAGTATTAATGTATGGACTATAATACAGACTAGATAAATTTCAAAACTAAGAATAAGTACTTTTAATAATTATTTTTAAAATATTGTTTCGGATTGGATAAAATGAAATTAATAAAAGGTAATGAAATAGTGTGTGAATATTTATGATAATGTGTCATCTTTTATAAGAGTTGACAACCCAAAACCTAAACAGATGATTTTTTTCAACAGTCATTCAGGTAAAAAGCAATGGTGAACAGACTCTAGTAAGGCTATTATTTTTCATTAGATATAGTTTGCGGTCATATTGTTGACAAACTGAACACTGTTATGTTTATTACGGTTTTCCAAACCATAAGTAAATTCATATATCACAGCAATGATAAAAACCTTTAACATTAGCTGTAATTTAAATAATTATTACCAAATTTGGTAGTGAGTGCTTCTCTCTGGCGATGAGCGCTAATACTAAATAAAAACTGGCAGTATAGTAGTGGCCTCTAGCAGCTAAATAATGTACTAACAATGAATTTTGGTACAGTCAACTCTTGATTCTACGACCCCGACAATAGCGTCCCTCTCGAAGTAACGACCCTTTTTTGGGTAACCGTGAAAAATGTGGGAAAAAAGGTTGAAAAGTTTAAGGAAATCGGCTGTAAAATGTGTTTGATGCATTTATTTAGGTCGCTGCGTTGCAATTATCTTTGTGAGCGCTGTATTAATAGTAACTGGGGTGTGTCAGGTATAAAAATAGACACCCCCTCATCAATGCCAGCCAATAGCATTTGACTCTGTCCACCCCCTCCAACAAGCAAGACAATGTTTCCCCACGCGCGACTGCCACTACATCACGTGCCAGGCCTGCTTTTGCCATTGTTATTTCGATTCTCGATTTGGTTACTTATTTGGTTTGATTTTGTGAACATTTTTTGACGACCCATGCTATTGCTTAACATTGATATTTTGATTTGGTTACGTTTTTGGTTGGATTTTGTGAACGATTTTTGATGACCCACGCTATTTGTTGTCTAAAAAATGCAATTTTTTCGTATGAAGGTCAGGAGTAGAACAAAATCTGTTAAAATTACGATAACGACCCTTTTCCAGGGAACCGTGAAAGGTTCTAGAATCGAGATTTTGCTGTAGTTACATTGCGTTCGAATGGTAATTAACGAAAATGTCATACTCGGTAAGCAAATTGAATACACATCACATCGTTAGTGCTATATATTATTCTAGTTTTACTATTTTTGTAACTAATTTTATAGATTAATACCATCATAATGATAGCTAAAGGATGAAGTAGCTTTAAAACTTCTTTATTAAACAAAATGCAGAAGGATCAAAATATGAAAATACAAAATAAAACAATCAGAGTGAATCGTTTGAGTGATTTAAGCAACAATAGTATGAGAACAAACTACAGTTCTTCAGACGCACGCAACTCACCCGGTTATTGAAAATAGTCCCAAGACGGCCATCCTTTTGTGTCCTTAATGTGAAACCTCATGACACAATAAATATATAAATAAATGAATAAAAAATAACCTACGGGTGCTTGTAAAATGTGGAATTAATATATACTAACATACAATACAAGCGGTCAATTTTAAATCAATTATTTATAATAATATGATATGAAGAAATATGAAAATATTGTATAAACGTACATAATGATTACGATTAAACGTATTATTTGAATATTTACATAGTTGAATTTTCAAAATATTTCAGAATGGTTATTAAAAGATAACTCAAAATATTGTCTTCAATTATATCTACTAATCCAATTTAAATGTATATGAATTGATCAGGTTAAGTGGTTATTTTACAATATAATCTCAATAAACATTTATAATATATTTAAAAGAAAAGTTACATATTTCAAAAAGTACTAATCCTTATGTCCAAAAGGACGGAGTAATATAATTATCCACTTGACCTTTAGAGCAATTGTTAATTTGGAAGCGTTAAAACTAGCCCGACATAATAAAAGAATCAGACTTAAAAAGCTTAATAATTGCCAAATGATCACTGCCCATTAAGTCACCAATCATATCTCAAGTTAAGTATGGTGCAAAATTTAGTGGATGCAAAAATAACATCTCGGTGCGTGTTAGGCTAAGGAGGTCTGTTAAGTCGCGTAAACTTCACTGTATTTAATATAACAAGAGGTAACACCGTTAAAGTTTCATGAATATTTATCCCATAACGATCTATTTAAGGGAAGCCCCACAACACATGGTGCGCATTAATGTATGCGCAGATGATAGCCGGGGACGGTAGTCCTTCGATAAATTGTTCCCATAAATTATTATAGAAATCATCTGGTGTAGGGTTGTATAAGATATAACCTAAAATGTCCTACCAGCGGAAATTATTCTTAGCCCTACAAACTCCCAAAGATATAGAAAATTGCCCGATGTTATTTCAACAGATTGAATGTCCGACCCAAGTAAAAGCGCAACACCTCCTGAATGGACAGGTCTATCCGACCTATTTACAAAAATTATCTTGGTACCATAGTCAAGATTAACTTAACTCTACAATATGAATATCATGAGAAAAAATGGATTGTTCAAGACTCGCTATTTTTTGTTCCTAATGCTTCCAGATTTCCATAGTATCTTATTTAAATAACTACCAATAAAAATGCAGCATATAACTAACTCAGACAAGGCTACCGTGGACACCACTACCTGATTTGATTCTAACAGATCTACGATTATTGCTATTAAAGCTTCGCATATGCCATAACAACTTTTGCATTTTCCCTGTTATTGTTAACATTAAACTTGGCAGATCTAACTCCCATGTCGCTGAGGAGGCCACGTTTACTAAGACCGACACCTCTTTGTATACTATTAGTTCCACTCCCTTACTTATAGTATCATCTAATGTTCCTTCGATAGAGCTTCCCAACAAATCCACGTCCATATCTTCAGCCTGTGACGGGGTTCTCGAAAGAGTCGCCACGTTTCATTGCGTGGCCGCCCTGGTATATTTAGGAATTAAGAATTGTCCATGACAAATTGGGTCCCCCTGTTTGCATAGCACGACTTGTAGGGAAAGTTGCTGTCCACAGCCTGACCGACCTCCCGGTACGACAAATTGCGACAAGCCATTGTAAATTTAATTTGACGCTGTCGCATACCCTTGGAACACGCTCGATCGTTCACCAAATGAATCCTCCTACAGTGAAAATATTTTGGGGTTCCTTGTAGACATTCTTTTATAATATGACCCCCTCCACACATTACACACCTTCGCCCACCACTAACACAGTTAATAGCGAGATGTGCAAAACGTAAATAATTGTGACATTGCATCACTGGATAACAATCCGGCTTGACCTCCACCCTAGAAAAACACATGACAACATAAGACGGTAGCTCATTGCCCCTGAAGGTAATTGCTACTGTACCAGAGATCAGGTTAGATTAGATGTATCAGGATTGCACCTATTGAAACGTTGTACGTGCAATATTGAAAATTCGCTTTCTCTATCTAATTCTTCTTTAATAAATTCCTGCAAAAATTCAAGGGAAATATTATGAAAAACTCCAATCCAATGTTCATTACGACGCACCCTGTCAATTGAGACCTTTAAATGCTCATGCAATTTCCTATTTACAAAGACTGTTAACTTCATTCAAACATAACAATTCCACCAAAATTGGGTTTTTTCCTGCCGAAACAATTCTAGCTACACTCTTATATTTAGGAAATAATCCCATTCCTATTTTCATTGGATGTATATTCTGAATGTTTAGTTCCTATGTATTTGAAATTATAATTTTGTATGACCCTGGATTAGAATACATAAATAAATATTCTATTTCGACTGGTATACTGTCATCAGAAATAACTGTCCCAATTTGACTCTCGTTAGCATTAGCTACTTTGGGAACTTGGGCTGACGCCTGTACTGTTGGTTTGATAGCAACATGCCCTACATTAGAATTCGCTTTCTTCATAATTTGATTATTATATGGTGATCGTGAACAACCCGATTTTAAGCCTATGACCCTAGTTGGATAATTTTGTCGAATATTTAAATAAAGTTCTTTCATGGCTTAATCAACATCGATCTTGTCACCCAAATACACTGTATTTAACAACACTGATTGACGTCACGGTCTATAATATAATAGCCATATACGTCCGTTCACAACCAATGCCAAACATCGACTCAAGCCATTTTCTTAACAAGTCAATACCAAAAACTGGGTAAAGAGCATCCATACTCCAAACGGCCAGTGCAGTGTTGCTAACCTATTTTGTAAGAATAAAGTTTACCACACTCTGCCCTTCCTTCAGGTCTTATTGTTCTTAATGAAGTGCGAGTGAACTGACATTTGTCTGTTTTTTAAGAGTACCATCATGTAATCTTGGACAGTAACCATTTAGTATCTCGAATGTTGACTTTCCAGTGGTCTTTCTAACTCTAGAATTCAAGTCTCACATTATCTTTTTAATAATTTTGTCCCAATCTTTGTGGTCCTTTGATTGTTCTCTAATAGATATCATTGGTATGATGGTTCTGTTGACTCGCACTACTTGGCCATTTTGTTTGGGGGTATCGTGAAGAGTTAAGGACATGTTTTATGCCCTGTGACTCACAAAATTCAGTAAATGTATGGGATGTCACACATGTTCCTCTATCAGTTATTATTTTCTTTGGAAGTCCATGTTCATCAGTAAACTCCTCAAAATGTTTCAGTATGTTATGGGTTGATGTAGCTTTAGTTGGATAAATATACATAAACTTAATAAGCTTACCGATCACGACTAATAGCTCAGAATTTTTTTTTGGAACTCCGTGGAAAAGGTCGTCAAAAATCTAAGTGAACAATTGGTAATGTCAGACTACCCGGAGGTATTGGATTTACTAGACCTATCTTCCTTCCACCCGGAAATTTGTTGATTAAACACTCAAAATCATTTTCTTTGTGATATGTGGACGGCTCCAAGACTTTGGATAACTTCCTGTTTACATTTAATGGAATGTTTGCTGGTTTACACTTTTGCATACAAAATTGATTGATATCATCTATATATACTTTCTGTGACATAGTGACCTACTTTGAATTATCATCTTGTTTTAATTCGATTCCAAGAGAGTAGGGCAGTTTTCCTAAGTTCTTCATCCGGAAGTTTTAAATAAATCATCTCTTAATATTTTGTAAGCTTCTTTACTGTTTGTTGCGATGATTAAATCATCTACATAAACAGCCACGATCATATTCCCAAAAACATCATTTATAAAGCAGACACAATTGTCACTATTTAATTGATTTAGCCCAAAGGTATTTAGTCTTTCGTGCATTTTTTATACCATTGACGGCTTGACTGCTTCAGTCCATGGATAGACTTTTCAAGCAAACAAACTAAAAGATCCATTCCATGGGGTACCGAAACCGTCTACCCGCTCCATATAGATCTTCTAATCAAGAACTTAATTTATTTAGGCCATTATAACATCAAGTTGGTACAAAGTAAGTCCCAACTCAGATGTTAGAGCATAAACAAATCTTATTGAGCTAAGTCGAGAAACTGGTGAAAAAGCTTCATGAAAGTCGATCACAGGACATTTGTTATAGCCCTTCACTACAAATCTAGCTTTGCGGCGTTCGACTTTATCATCTGGTTCATACCTATTCCTAAATACCAATGACAGCCAATGACCATTTTATTGTTAGGACGTGGCTTCAATGACCATGCCTTGCTTTGTGTTGAAGCGTTAAACTCAGCTTCGATTGCTTTCTGACATTCGGCTCCATATGGTCCTTCCAAGGCCTCTTATAATGACGTATTTACCGCCTCTTCAAACACCAAGCTCACACTTTCAGGATTTTGCACTACCAAATTGAATAAGTTCGCTAATCTTCCTGGCTTGCCAGTTTTAATCAATTTAGGTCTACCAGGCCCCATCTTATTTTTAGACACTGAGCAGTCTTGACTTGGGTTTTCTGAAAGAAATTCACTAAATTATTTGATTGGAGCTCATTATTACTGATCCCAGGATTAGGATCAATAAAGTTATTTTATTTGACGTTATCTAAATGTTAATCAGAATCTTCAGATATAGTGTCTTTCAGACTGTTATCAGCAAAGAAGTAAGCAGGCTCGAAGTTCACAGATTCCATATGTTCATTCAAAACTTCAACAGTTTCAAAATCCTTTAAAAATTTAACATCTTGACTTCTCATTTACGTGTCTTTGATTTTGTTGAATATTCTACAAAAGTACCTGCTTTGGATTTTTGTTTAAACTTTACTTTATTTCGGGTTTATTCCGCATATAATATTTGCAACCAAAAGTATTAAAATTTCCTATTTTTTGTTTCAAACCACACCAAAATTCATAAAATGTTTGAACTTTCAGCGGTTTTGATGGACATTTATTCCTGAAGTAAGCATCTGTGGAAATCGCTTCGCCCAAAACCATTTGGTAAGCAAGACTACAACAGCATACATCACACCATCCCAACCAGTGTGAGATTCATTCAATCAGCTTTGCCATTCTGTTCTGGGGTTTCTCCTAACTTATCTTCTGTTCTCATACCTGCGATACGTATCTCACTTGTGAAATATTTTCCGCATTACTCGAGACCATTGTTTGTCTGCAATATATGAGTTTTACTTTAATAGCGATTTTCTACTGACGTTTGATAGTTTATAAAGCATTTTTCACATAACTTTTACTTTTCAGAAAATGCACTTTTTCCCAATAAGATCTATCATCGATGAACGTTTCGAAATAAGAATCTTCGCCGTGAGACTTTACTCTCATGGGACCACAAACGTATGAGTGCACTAATTCAAGTAATCTCTCACTCTTTTCCCCGGACCTTTTTGGAACGGCGTAGCAACTTGCTTTCCTAAGATGCAAGCTATACAAATTTAAAATTGTTCTGAGCTGTTAAAATCCATTTCTTTAACATCTCTTTCTGAACAAGTTTACGTAATTCATGTTCATTTAATTGCCCATACCTCCTGTGTCACTTTTAAAGTTCAACAAGGTTGTTCATTGGACTAATTTAGTTATATATGTTGTGGTTACATTTGGCACGTAAGATGTGATAAAATACAGATTTTTGCGTTTATGGGCAGTCAGCAACACTTCTCCGTTTTTATCGACAGTTTCAGCATTATTTTCTTTGAAGGACTTGTTTCGTTCTCTTTGAACGGTTTTTGAAATAGAAAATAAATTTGTCTTAAGTGTTGGTACAAAAAGGGTGTTTTCTAACCTGACTTTTAATAACTGAACTTTTCTATTGAAAACGTTCATCACTGCAGTTCCAATTCCCTTTATGTCGGTTGTTCTGTCGTCCACTAACTTAAACTTCTGATTTATGGTTGGCGTGAGCTCCGAAAACTATTCTTGTCGAGGCACATATATGTTGTTGCTCCGGTGATGACACACCACACGTCATCGCTTCGGAGTGCACTCTCTGACAACAAAGTCACAAATTCTTCTGCAACTGCATGAATTTGCTTCAATGGCATTGAAACTTGCTTTTCATACGACATTTCTGTCCAGCTCTCAGCTGCCTTGTGTCTTGTTTTTTACAATAGTTTCACTTAAATGACTTCTTTGATGTTTTGAAATTTTGATTTTTTAAACAAACCCTGTCCTTGTTTTTACCTTTTTAGCATTTCGATTTGTATGGTTCGTATTTGATGATTTGTTTTTGTTACATTTGATCCTCCGTAAGATTGTACATACAAAGAGCCCACGCCCTCTAAGTCAGCTTTCTTTTCCTTTGTTGTACTATACTCTTCGAGAAATTTTACTTTAAACGACTCTGTATACGGCAGTTCATCTCTAGCTTCAACTGCACAACGAAAATTATCGTAGCTATCTGGCACATTATACAGTAACTCTATACTTAGTAACTCTTCAGAGATGCGAATACCAATTTCGTTGAGTTTATAAACTGTGTTGATGATGTTTGTGAGGTAATTTTCCATGTTTCGCCCCTCGTGCTTATTTGTGAACATATGCGTTTCTTTCCTAGTGGGCCCCTTCGATTGATAAACTAATTAAAATTTGTGCCATAGCTCTTAGGATGTTTCACAATGTCTTATGTGGCCAAGCTCTGCAGGGCTCTCAGACAACACAATGTTGGCCCTAGCTTTACGATTGATTTTCTCCCATGCAGCCGTGAGCGAGTCATACGTGGCAATGGTTGCCGCATCGGCACCTTCCTTTTTTAGCTGGCTTGAGAATAGTTCCATCGACGTATTCCCAGTGGTCGTTATTTATAAGTATTGCTTCTATTTGTAGTCTCCATGTGTCGTTATTGTCTTTCCCTAATCTTTCAATGTGTATTGAGAATCCGGATGCCATCAAGATTTCTTGTAAAACTTACTGATTTCACCCTATCACTTTAAAATCACAGATCATTTATTATACCATGCAACATAAACGTTATTACAGCGCCCTGCACCCATAGCTTGTTGGTTTTATTTATTGAACAACGTTGTTGGTTTCATTTACTAAAACAACATTTTGAAAAACAATACTTTTTATCTTAAAAATAATAATAACAAAACCATTATGGCGTTGCTATGATAGCACAGAGAAATAGAACTCGTGTTTGATAACTAAACAAAGAGAATGTTTATTTACAATACACAACACTATGCATTAAGACACTTTATATTTCTACATCTGTCATGATACTTCCAAGCGTTATTAATGCAGTGTCCATTGCTTTTCCAAAACCACGAATAGTTTTTGTCGACTGATTAACTTGTAAGCCTGATACTATTACTGCCGTAGCTTGTATTTTACAGCACGTGCTACCAGTATTCACAAGTGAAATTAATGTATGAGGCCCTATCTCCACTTCTTTAATATAATCCCCCAAATCGTTCTCGGAACTATTATCAACGGTTGACGTGTTGTAAGTTTTCTCCTTAGTTGCACCGTCTATGCTCCGATAGTTTCATCTTGTATGCCCCTCTAGATCACAATATAAACCATTAATGGGTATTCTTTCTTCTGGACAGTCTCATGATGTGTGACTATGCTACTGGCAGTTATAACATCTCTGTTCTCCTCGATCATCACGAGATTGTATTCTCGCGGAATTCTCATATTTTGTTAAGCTGTGTAATAGTTTTAAGGTGACCACGACGGAGGATTGTGAAGCGTCTCCCATTTTGCAGTTTTATGGTATATATATAGCCCATTATTCACTGATGAATAAGTCATGGCAGAGACTAAATTCAATATTTATTTGTTAGAAGTTAAATGGTTTTTCTGCCTGAGCTTGAAATAAAACTCAAATTTTAGCTCCAAACTTCTAACACTTTTGCCACAAAATGACGACAGTCGCAGACTCTCGCTGATTGAGTGTAGCGGCTATTTTATTCCACACTGTAATCTTGCCACTTCCATAAAGAGACGAGTCAAAATAACTTTAGGGTTGATATAATTCACTGGCAAAAGTTAAATGTCAGCGAATTTAAATATGCACTATAACGCGTGGTAAATCTATTTATCAAGCAAATACTAGTATCTACTTATATTTTGTAAAATATCATAAATTCTATGTAAATGTTTATAACTATATTTTTAAAGTTCTATGACAAGCTAAGACTAATATAGATCAATTAAAATATAAACCGGATCTGAGTACTTACAAGTACATGTAAATAACATATGATATTCAATGTGTAATTATTATTTGAACATAAAGTTAAATATAAAAATTATAAATATTTTAATGTGGTTCAATACTATATAATTTCATGCAATCTTTTACTTTTCCTTGACAAATCATTTCCATATCTTACTGGACCTCTTTTCAATCATATTAAAAAAATCGCGGGAATATTTTTATATATCCACTAATTGATTTTTACGACGATAGTGTGGATATCAGGATCTTAACTATACACACTGCGTTTTAATTATATGGGAAGGATTGATCCAACAAAGACGTCTCATTAATTTCTCAACAAGCGCTACCTTTCTAATTATTTTGGTGTTGGCCTATGATATAGAGGTTTTTCGCATATAAAACTAATTGTAGTAACATTCTAAAATCACCCGGAGAATAATCACAGCAAAAAAATTACAATAATAGATATCCAAATGAGCGTTACATGTATGCGTTATTCTATGCACCACTACTGCGCGCCAGCTAGCCTGACCAATACCACGTGGTCTACCAGCCGATGGTGGTGGATTCACCTCTCTAAACGCCCAGCATACGCGGCTCTCCTTTTACCCAACTATATAAGCTCGATGATTACGACCATTCGAAGCATTTAAATTCATTCAAGAGGACAGGAGTAACGACAGTGACTCCATATTCGAACATAAGATCAGCTCTTTCACAGGTGACCTAGCTTGGCGTTTCTGTCAAGTTGGATATATTGCGTCGGGCAAAACAATCAACCACCTGTAGTATTCTGCAGGCTCATTTAATCAGGTTAATAAGTTCATTCGCGTGGTTAAGAGTCTTGAGAATGACTCGGTACTCAAACAACAAATCAGCCTTTTCCCAGATGACCTAACTTGGCGTAAATGTCAAGGTGGATATTCTGAGTCGGCCAACAGCCGTACAGCGCATTCGAAGCAAAGCTAGTTGCTACCAGAGTCTTCATTGCGAAATAGCGTGCGCGCGCGCAATTTAAATTTCGCAGATAAGTTTGAACCACCAAGTTTACATTTTACTGTTAGACAGTAATTATTTTATCCCGAATATGATAACTAGTGAATAAAAAGAATAGCTAACAACAAATGATAACATACAAATTACAATTAATCATTTGCTCATCGATATAAGACAATTTAAACTTGCAATACGGTGCTAGTTATTCGTTTGATAAAATTTGACCATATAAACATGGCTATAAATTATTATTTAAAAAACGTATTGATGTATGAGGGAACTTAGCCAGCAATCAGTCTTACCATATAGCTAATAACATCTGAGGGGATTTTAGATTTAATCCTGATGAGTATCATTTAGGGTAATTTGTCTGAAAACTAAAATTAGATTATTTCCTTAATAAAGGGATAAGTTAGAATGCAATAATGAAATAATCAAACGTTAAGAGTGAATGAGAAATGTGATTTTTAAGTGGATTTAAAAAATATTAATTTATATTTGAAAGTGTGAGTGGTGTTAATTAGCTATGTTAGAGAATACGTTCTTGCAGAACGCTCAAAACCGAGGCAAATCAAAATCACTCACTTTCCAATTTTACTCATTTCATTCTTGCATACAGTCTAAAAAGTTTCAATATCGTGTTATTATTAGAAAAATAGATTTAAACATACTACTGTGATGAAAAAAATATACTTTCTTATTTTCTTATATCTATATATATAAATATATATTTTGGTATTCTTTCAGTCTCTTCTAAATATGTTTACTTAATAACAGTTAACGTCAAGATGTATAAAAATTGTGCTATTGTTGGGCGCCACGCCTAGGATCTAGGAGAAAATAGAATAATAATAAAAAAACATCTGCCTCGGCTAATTCAGACAGTGGCACGATTACTCTCAACACTCGAGACCACTGGGTAATACGTAAAATAAAAATGAGCAATTTAAATATAAATGGATTGTTCAAATAAAATGTAATTCATACGACAGTAAAAATAAATGTATAAAATAACAATTATTGGATCTTGTGTGGGTTTATTATTATTTCCTTTTTTTATACCACTTCCCAATCCTACCTATGGAATTCATGATAGTTATAATTCTAATTTGAGAAGATAAAATAGAATTGTTAAAACAAAAAAAGAAGAAAAATCAATAAAATTAATATTTAGACATAAAATAAAATGTTAATTAATTCTCTGAATTAGATAGTCTTTCTGAGAGTTCTTATATGAATTCTGATTTTTCATAAAAGAAAAAAAAATATGAATTTAAAGTTGAAGAGTTGGCTTGACCTCACCAATGAATTAGTCCATGCTGAAACACCAACTTCAGAAATTTGTTTCACTTTATTAATGTTAACTCGTCCACAATTCTTAAAAAATACAGTCTAGCTCCTGCACATACACTTAGCTTTCCATTTGCTACTCACACTTTACTTTAAAACCAAAAATTCACTTTAAAAATAAATTAAATTAAGATCTCCACATATTTTGCTCCATGTTAGACCAACACCGAGGAAGAAGACCCTAATCCTCTCCAGAAGGTCATCCAAAAATCAAATTTAAAAACGTTCAATTTTTTTTCTTCCGTGTCCAAAGAGAAAACTAATATTTTAAAACAAAGTATAAAATGTTGGCTATGGACTAGAGATAAAAAATCAAATACAATGCAGGTTTAATATAAATATATAAATAGATGCCAATGAATGTGAACAATGTTTTCATAAGAGTTAAAGTATTTGTTTTAATTTGTCAGAATTGAAAAGCGCGCTAGTTTGGAGTTATTTACATCTTTCCTCTTTTACTTCTTTTACCATCATTAGACCCGACACTCACTTGTTTGACAGATCTGCGCATGCGTTTAAATAAATCATGGCCGACATTGAAAATAAATAAAAGAAGAGTCAACAAACTTCTTAGAAGGATAATTAATATGTTTAATAAAAGGTAAGTGTTCTTCCTTAAGTCATAATTCCTTATTTAAATTATTTAAAACAATGTTATAAGTTGTTCCTTTTGTCCTTTTATTTTATTGAATTAATGTAAATACTATTATTTCTAATGCCCCCAATACATCGTATTTGCGGCCAAACTTTGAAGTGCTTAATTTCAAACGTAAATAAATTGGAAACTATTTACAAAATATGAAAAATATAGGTAAATACATGGTAGGGTGGCAAATAACATAACACTACTTTGGTACTTCCGTCTTTACAATGGTCCCAGGTTTGTTTCCCACCTTCAAGTAGAATAATTTCAAATACTATATTTGACTTAAGCGCCAAGACAATGATTGATAGTATCATCCCTAAATATTATTTAGTTAAATTACTGTAGTAATATTATTACTACCAAACTGTAGTGCAGTCATATTGAGATAGTTAAACATGTCAGGATATGAGCAGTTTCAGTTTTCTATGAATAATTTATTACTTTTGTGGTATGTGCCATTAAACAAACTAAACAAATAGTGTTATTTTTTAATGTGATGCAAATACTTTCAAATGTAAATAAAATAATCTTAGTTTATATTGATCCTTCATATATTTGTGAGAGTATTGATACAAAAAATTACTAATATTTAATGATTGCAAAATCAAATTATATTAAATAGGCCTAAATATGATTATAGTATCATTATAATTTATGTTTAATTGTAAGTATAAATGATAATAGAAGTTTCTTGATGATTATTTGTTTTGAGAAAATACAGTGTTTTATTTGTATCAGTTCTAGAGAAACATCCCCGATTAATAAATAAACTTTTATCTTGGTATATAAATAATGTCTTAAATTAAAGCAGTAGAAAATTCACTGCTATAAATAAACAAACAAGTAGCCAACAACATAGGAATGGTGGTAACTGATATCTATAAGAAGTTTTTTTTATTGCAAAATATTATCAACCAATGGGGAAATAATTAAGAGAAAAACTAATCTTAAATTTTAAAAAGCAACTGCATACTTCCCTTTTGCAAAATTATTTTACCACTATCTATTACAATCTACAGTTGTAGAATATATATTGGCCAAAAATGTTTTTTACAAAATATATCATTAGATTTTTTTTCTTAAGCTCTCTTGACCAGAAATCATTTTTGTATTTTTTTTTTCTCACAATCACGTCTCTCGAAATTTGAGCGCGTATAAACATTGACACGTCAGTTTTATAACAATCTGGAAACTTTCATTTAATTCTATTTTTGACATGTAAATCCATTTTGCAGAAACAAAATCTTATAAATCTGAACAGCTGTTATTAAATGGCCTAACTATCCACCACGATCACAGCGCTTTCTCATTTAGTGGCAAGATGTGCAACTAAAAAACTTCAAAGTTTGATCAACTTTTACATGGGGTTTTGAGTCGAATGTCATAACGGTGATTGCTACCGCTAGTTAGCTACACTTTCGAGGAAAAGATAGCGTTTGGTTTATTAAGACCACCACACTCTCTATCGTCCGTTATTTTTAGCTTAGACTTTGCTTCTAGCGTCAACGCACAGAATAGAATCAATTTGCGTCAACAGTTGGCCACACTTGTCTAAGGAATATTACTTTTTAAGAAGTTAGAGGCTAGCAATTAGGTAAATTTATTTCAAGAATGCTGATGTTCATGACTGAACATTATTAATATATTTTTATTTACCCCAACAGCTGATCACAAGACGGGACCGAACTATTCCACATCCACATAACTGTTTGATCTGGTTATTTTGGGGAGGCTAAAATCGGTTAGGTTATTGTGGATGTGGAGAGTTAGGTCCAGTACATATGAATAATAAAGTATGATATTTTAAATTAAGCTAGGTTAAATCGTTCTTGTAAATAATTTGACTTGTGATCAGCTGTTTGGGAAAATAAAAATAAATTAATAATTTTCAGTCATGAATACCAGCATTCTTGAAATAAATGTACCAAATTTCTAGCCCCCTCTAACTTCTTAAAAGGTAATAGTCTTTGGAATAATGCTACCAACTGTTGACTCAAACTGATTTTATTCTGTGCGTCAACGCTAGAAGCAAAGTCGAAGCTAAAACTAGCGGACGATACACGGTGTGGTGGTCATAATAACCCAAACGCTATCTTTTCTTCGAAAGTGAAGCTAACTAGCGGTAGCAACTAACTTAGCGTCGAATGTTCATAAAAGCCCTGCAGGTCGTGCGCTGGAGTACCTTGTTTCCTGAGTTGTAAGAGAGAGACAGAGAACCATATCTCCTCCCTTTTGATCACATTATTTCTTCTGTAGTCCCTACTCCTTCCTTTAGCACTTCAAGTGGAATAATGGACGCTATATAACGGCAGCAGATTTGCAAGTATGGCTCTCTTGGCAGCGATAGAGAATACACCCGCCTCCGTGGCGTATTTAGTTAACGTGCTAGTCATGTTGAGCTAAACTGTTGAGAACGGGCAGATCGAGGTTTGAAACTCGGCCGGGTGAACTGGGTTAGTTTTTCCTAAATGGTTTTCCACTCTTCCTTCACACAAATAAGGGTTCACTTCTTCTAAATCCAACCTTGCCATTTCCTAATCTATTAGCGTCATTAGTACTTAAGCGTATAACCCAAACGGGTAATAAGACACGGTGCTAAATAAAAAAATAAAAAGTGGGAACATAGCATTACAGTAGTAATGTCTATCCATTAAATAATTTAAATATGTTGTAAAAATAAAATATGAAGGGTTTCACCTTCTCGGGTCTAATAAGAATATTCTCAGCAGTGATAACCTATGCTTTAGACGTATTAAGATACTGACAAAGACATTTCACAAGAAGTGTTTTTACGAACATATCATTAGAATATTAAAACAATCATTAAAATATTTTTAAATGCCATTGTAAACTTTTCGAATAAATAATACTTCGTGAAATAAATGTAAATTATCTCAGATAACTTCACGAAATTCCCTAATTGATCTTTTAAATGTAAGTTCTCATAAATGTTGTTAATTTAAATGCGAATTATTTATAACAACATTCAATTTAAAAAAATCTCCAGCCTAAAATTGTGCCCTAAAGTCAAATATTTAAAAAATAAAAGGAAATTATATCTATTTTTAACCTTATAATTTTGATTTCTTTATTATTGACAAATTACACCCGATTTTAAAATTTGTTTTACCATACCACTTAAATTAATATTTATTTAGTACCACTTTTAATCCAAAAGCTAGCTTATATCTAATCATTTTTATACCAAAATCCAACTTTTAATTTGATGATGAAATTCAATCATTTTACTATCCAAAATGCTGGGTTAATTATAATTATAGGACTACATCATCAAACTGTATCCAAGTTAGGTTACCTTATTTTTAATTAATGTAAAGGATCTAATTGGCATTCAAACAATTTGTCCTCAAAATTGAAAAATCTGATTTGTTATCTGCATTACAAATAGTAAAATTAGCAAAAATAGCTCCAATAATAAATGATTTAAGCTTAGTAGTATAGTAATAACAATAAATAGCCTATTTTCCACGTTACAAATAAACTGGGTCGATCTTGCCTAACATTTATTAGATTTTCACATCCTATTATTTTAACACACTTTATTAACATGTTTACAGGTACAGTTTCAATAAGACAATATAACGTTTTAAGTGCAAAGCAAACTAGATCAGACACATTCTTAGGAGGAACTGTCTTCTGTGCGACGTCATAGAAGGAAATATTGAAGGAGAGAGGGGCTTATGAAGAAGGAGGATTGAAATATTGGATAACTTAAAGAAAAAGAGAAAATTCTGGGAGCTAAAGGAGAGGGAGAACAGGGCCTGTTTACGGTATAAGTTCAATGACAAAAGGAATGTACCTGTTCTAGGACAGAACACCCAATAATAATAATAATAATAATAATAATAATAATAATATAATAATAATAATAATAATAATAATAAGTATTATTAATAATATTACTACGCAATAGTGGTTGACGTTAGAGCCGTTTCACACCAGGCAACTATCGCCCGTCAACTGTCTGTTGATTAACATAGAGGTAGATTGGAAGTCTCACACGCCATCAACAGTCGCATCAACATAAATTATGAATAGGTGGCCGGGGCTGGGTTGTGAGTCTGTTCTAGATTTAAGGAGCTGCAAAAAAAAAAAAAAAAACTTCACTCATGAAACATAAACACAAACTATTCAGTCGATAGTAACTATTTAACCAATAAAAATCGATAGATCAAGTCGATAATGCCATTCGAACTATTGAAATAATATTGATATATCTATTTCAGTGTTTGCTCTGGCTATAATTAGTATTAAAAAAGAATGTTGAAATGATATTAATCAGAGAGGTTCAACTGAAGACATTTCTCAGATCATTATACTTTCTTACTCTGAGGTATTTACAGCTCTAAAGTGCACTGCCGCACTTAAAAAGTACGCCACCCATTCCCATGATTTTGTAACCTACTCCACTCTCCACATCCCTTTTGGGACCAAATGATTTCCTAAGTACTTAGTTCTTCATCACCCTGGATTGCTTCTCGTCATACACGGTAAGGTATCATGTTTCACAGGCATTAATAACAACCAGTAAAATTATTGTTTGTTTATTCTGAGTTTGGCATTTTTTACAACAAGCGAGATTTTAACGGCTTACTGATCGAATAATAACATAAATTCCCTGACTATTATTTGCTAATTTCCATTATAATATAATTATTACTAGTTAAAATAGTTTCTAGATTTTTAAACGTAGGCCATATCATTAATAACTAATAATTAACTCTTGAGTTTAGCTATAAAAAAAACAACTCTGAAATTAATTTACCCTCACTAACTTTTTACACACTTCCCCATCCTTTCATACTCCCTTCGATTCAACAACAATCAATGAGGGGTTTTGGTGTTGGTTCTCTTAACGTTTTCTTTTTTCAATATATTATTTTGTAAAACTATTTATATACTTAATTTCTATAAATTCTGATATGTTTGATCCCATCATCTTGTGAAAAAAAAAAAAAAAAAAAGTAAGAAAAAAAAATTAGTTATTTTAATTAAATATATATTTCTCCTACTGTGGTATGTAAAAAAAAATAGTTCAATTTTATCTAGCTCAGTTGCACGAGGAAACTTAATCTCGGGACCTCTGGGTTTAGATAGGCACTTATACTTAACCTGCCTGCGGAGCTCCGGTAAATCACATATCTAGGTTAACATATTTATATAACATTTGTTTTGTTGTCAAAGCTATAATTATTATATCACAATCTTAATCCAATTTAAATCATTCGATAACAAAATTTAAAAAAAACCTTTTTCCTTACATTTTCAAAGGCAAAATAAAACCAACATATATACCTAAGTCCAACCACGTACAAAATTATGGCACAGAAAGTTTATTATTTACCCTTAACACAATTAGACTTCTTTGAGTCAAACAAAATAGCCACACTGCTCACAGCCACCTATTATTTACCTTTTTTTTAAAAAAAAACCATCCTCAGTCCCGCAATAATATAAGAAAATTGAAACTTCTCACCCTAGACCATCTGTAGTCGAGAAATCGATCATATGTACATATCTCTTTATGTTTACTGAAAGATATGCATGTCCTCACAAACTCTTCAAGTAGTAATCAAGATCCTGGTGTACATCCTTTCATAATCTTAAACTGGTAATAAGTAGTGGAACAAGTCTTTTTTTCTTCTTTTCTAATGATTGTAAAGTGTTTACATCCCGGCATTAATATCACTTCTTTTCAACCCCACGCCAATAACAAAACAAAAAAACCTTTCCAATACACGCCAAAGAGGTGATACCATTTAGAAGTAGTAATATTGTTGGAATAGTGACGTATGGATGATTGTAAATAGGGATTATAATTAAAGGGGATGGTTTTCTTTGTCACAGATTTGCCCCCTAATGTTTCAGAAGTTAGTTTTAGTATTGAAAACTGCTACTGGAACATTCCCAGCCATTGGTGCACTTAAAGTGGTAGGAGTTAAGGTCCATTGTCTAACGACTTTTCCTTTCTTCTAAACTTGGCACCGTTGAGATCCTTGCAGGTAAGGTTGCTCGGAAATGTACATTCATTTAACCCTTTACATATTGGTTTATAGGTTTTGAAGACGCGCACTTGACTTATGTCGGTGTCCTCGCAACCAAAGCGACAAATTAAAACACCTGCTCCTGGGTTTCAACCGCACTACACCAGCTATTTGAGCAAATTCAAATGGCACTCTAGTTGTCCTCCAGGTGAAACATTTGTCTACTACCTTGGGTTTTACATAACTTTTTTTTTTTACAAACATTTACACAAATATGTTACATGGCTAATGCTTGCCTTATATAGTATAAGCTGTTAGCATTCTCTAGACCTACATACAATTGAATTACTAACACAAAACAAAACTACCCTCATTACATTGAAACAAAACCACACTTTAGCAATAGACTGGACATATTAAAATTATTAGTTTACACACTCTTTAACTAAACCAAAATCCTTAAATATTAAATAGCTAAGTGGATGGCAAAGGTTAGATAGAAACATAGTCGTGTTACAATATGAGACTCTCCTCTTGCAACTTATGAGACAATTGTTCCAAACAAAAAAACAACAACTCGTGAACTCATGCCAAATTGGTGTTTCCTGAAATGTACTGTGCCCCCAATCATCTTCAATTGACCCACTAAACTCACCCCAACTGTTTGGGTACCTACAGCCCCCTAGGCTTCTTATTACACCACTGGTCGCGAATGCTGACTCTCATAATATGAATTTCAACTTCTTAAAGTGAGATTATCATAACAATCCTCTGCCAGGTGATTTACATACACCATATGAGAAAATTAAACAAGTTAAAAATAATATTTACAAACATTAGTTGATTATATGAAGAAAAAAAACCTTTTTCAAACCCTGAGGTAAACATAGACTATAATGACACAATATATTAAATAATATAGTAGTTTGACATAACTATTCAATGAAATTATAGGTTGTTTAGAAATAGACATACAAAATGTTATAACGTGCCCTATCATAAGTATAAGCCTACCATGGAAATACTGGGCCTTTTTTCACGTAAATATCAAGCACTTATCATAAGGTGCTACACGTATGAATAATTTATAACTTCATAGGGTGTTTTAAAATAAATACTAAGTGAAATAATAAAAAGGACATTTACACAATGTTGTCTGTTATAAGATAATGGAAATAACTTCCCTCGTTCCTGACTGCAAGGAGCGTAATGACGGAAATCAGGTACCACACTTTCTGGGGCCTGCTTATGGCGACTAATTGGTGAAATCAAAAGTTCCGGTGCGTCTCTTCTCAGCTGTTGGGGCTACACATCTCAAGTATACAGTACATACTTGTAAACACACAAGCCCTATCATAGGGTAACAATTGAAGATAAAGTTCATGGATTTAACTTTTTTTTCTTAAAATAACTTCATTATAATTAAACTGAAAATGCTTATAACGTCTTAGACCTCGTCTTGTTACTTGTCTGCTTCCCATACATGAATAAAGAATGACCTTGGTTGTGATGTTACTTTACTCTCAGAAAATCCCACTCTCTTGTCTCTTCCTCTAACTATATTTTCTTCTGACATATACAAAAAATATAAATAACCTTCAAAGTTTCACCATAAAACAATTAATAATTCTCGATGCTATTCATTTCCAATAAAAGTTGTGTGGGTTCCTGCCCTTTCACAAGTTTTAATATTCATGTGACTATCACAAGTCTGCCCAGTCTAACAGCTACCGGCACAGAGGGACTAGCCTTAATGTTGATGCTGGTTATAACCATTATACATATATTTTAAATACTCACAGGATTTTCTCTCTCTCATTTTTTAGGCACATTCTTATCGTGTAGGTCTTCAGGATGCATCTTCTCTTCACATGGGGTATTTCTTAACTTCTTTGACGTAGATACTTTAACAATAACAAATAATCTATTACTGATTGTCGAAATTATCCATTATAATTCTTAAGTAATAACTGTGGGATAAATTACCCTTTCCACAATACAAAAAAAAATTTCTCCACACTTTTGTTTTATCTTTCTTATCTTTCCTTAGATTGATACCTGACTTGTATAATACGGTGTGTACCTTCCAACCTTGAGAAAAAAATGCCGCAGGCTATTTGTTGGATGCTGAGAATTTTTCACCAATCCTTCCTAGAGTTTTTAAATTCTTCTTTTTTTTTTTGTAGTTTTAAGTGTTTTAATTGTGTAGCCGGCTTTAGATATAATCAACTCTAATCCACATTGTTGTGTCATTCGAGGCGCCACCTATGCAGTGCTGGGAACTCGTAGAGCCATGTAACTCATTTCACTGGAGAGGTGGCTCACGAAAGGGTTGACCAGCCCTTAATGTTAACATTTAATTTTCTTTTAAAATAATTGAATGTTTTACTAATACAAATCTATAATCGCCTTTTTAAGATATTGATATCAATATTGTCTTCCCATGCTCAAATTTGAAGTCAAGTGATGATACTATTTAATTATTTGTACAAAAGTTGGCTACTTCTGTTCTTCTGACTGACAAACACATCGATGACTCTGTTGTTGAAGTTTAGAAATTCAACATTTACATCCTTAAGTATAGAACAAACAGCCAGCGAATTTAATCGGTCTTGTCCTATGGTGCTCCTGAATCTAATAGACAACTCAGAGATAATCCTTCAACTTCTAACATAAGCTCGGGACACGTCGGATTTCCTGACATCTCCATTTCTTCCTTTTCATTTAGTAATTCTTCCCTAAGATCTACACCAAGGGTGTTAACTTTTTCTTGACATACTAAAAATGCTCCCAGAGTGTGTGGAACCTGCGACCGGTCTGGGCTGCCTACATCGCAGGTCAACAGTTTCCCTCTTTGACGATTACATTCACATCAACTGGTTGAGGATAATGACTAGAACCACGGGATGCTTGCCCTTGATAAACTGGACCTATGTTAGCTGGTACCCTATGTTGAGGGTTCGTCTGGGACGGTTGAAATGGGGTATGGGAGTTACTCCTAGACCTAAAGTCCCTGTCGTTGTCCCCATAAGGGTGGTTTCTAGGGTGGGGAAAAGGTCCATTGACTGACCTTTTGTCTTTTACCTCAAGGTTATGATGGGGTTTTCCCGACCTCTACCAGGATATTGGTGCTCTGTCTGGGCACCCCAAACTAAACTACGGCCTGAATGGTCGCGAGGAGGTCTATCTCTCCTCCACGCTTCCTGTGGACGTGCTCCCAGTTGAAACTGTGGAGTAGGTCCTACCCGCTGTTCCACGTTCGGCCTCCTATGAAGTGGGGAACTAAACTGTCCTACTTTGTCCCTACGCCTATCCTGTTCCAAAGCGTCCAAGCGCTGCAGTCCGGCCCTAAACTCCTCCAAAGTGTTGTAGGTAATCCCTACCAACATCTCGCGGTACCGTATGGGTAGTTGATGCGTGACCATATATATCAACTCAGAGTCACTGATGTTCGACTCGAAATTCCTACTTTTACTATACATGTCGGCAAGGTAACCCTCCAGAGTACCTTCGTTCTCATGGTACCTTGACGCATGTAAT
Source organism: Timema cristinae (assembly GCA_039000515.1). NCBI lineage: Eukaryota > Metazoa > Arthropoda > Insecta > Phasmatodea > Timematidae > Timema > Timema cristinae. The sequence continues at coordinate 62,731 of JBCFYV010003702.1, forward strand.
TTAGCCCTCATTTGGCCCTGGATCTCCACACTCCAAAACATGGCTAGGAATCGGTTCGAAACTCCTCCCAGCCTGTGATGCTTTCGCGCACTACCGACCACCAAGGCAAAGCGTCACCAGTGAGGGAACTGCCCCCTAACCTTATTTTTTCCTTATCATTTAGTCGACGCCCTTCAAAAAGTTCCTCCAGAGTGTTGAGGTGGCTAACGGGATCCTGCCCACTCCTGCGATTGAATTTAGGGAGTCTATCCCCAAGAGCCCGGTCTCCTAAAAGGGTACACAAAGATGAAGAAAATGGGCTTAAGTCGCCCAACCCTCCTAACCTGACCTGGTCTGACAATCCCTCAAGCTGGTTCTTTACCATTTTTACCTCCTCGGCTGTATCAGTCAACCTCTGATCCAACACCACCTGGGTTTTGGCTAAATCCCGGTTCTTGTCCTTCAGTGAGCCAACAGTAGAGTTCAGAATCCCCAGTGTATTTGTCTGACTCTCGTTTCCTGTGCGCACCTCTAGGCTTAGTCTATTCAATCCTTCCTCTAGCTGTGCGACCTGCTGTTCTTGCTTCTGTGCCGTCAACCTTTGGTTTGACTCCAAGGTCAGGCTAAGCTCATCCCTTGACTCCAGGATCTCTTTCTTAACACTGGCCAGCTCCTGCCTGAACCGCTCTTCAGTGGCCTCAACTCTAACCTCAAAGTCGGCCCTGGTCTTGCCTATTGCCGCTGAAAACTCTTCCCTCATACTGACCGTTAATGAACCGATGTGACGCATAATCTCACTGCGGGTTTCCTCCTGAGTAGAAACGAGCTTTCTCTCGAAGACTAACTGCCCTTCCCTCATCTCCATTAACAACTGTTGGATACCCGCCATAAGGTCCAACGAAGGGGTACTATGGGGAACTTCCATAGGGAAAGGAGGGATTTTGTCCCCGTCTGGTGACGGACCCTCAAAATAAGTTTGGGATGAGTCGTCGCTCAAATCCTCAACCACTACTTGGTCCCTAACTACCTTTTCCTGCTGTGGTGTCGTGGTAGCAGCATCATCCTCCAACCCTACATCAATTGATTGTCCATCCATTATTGTGGGTAAAACCTCAGCCTCATACCTAATGTTTATCTTAGACTGTCCTCTGTCCCTACTTCTAAGAAAATACCCTTCCTGGCTCATAACCTAAACCACATTTGAAAATACTAGGTTGCTCTATCCTAACCTTATCGAAAAGCCCCACGTTGGGCGCCACTGTGAAAAAAATAAAAAAAAGTAAGAAAAAAAAATATTAGTTATTTTAATTAAATATATATTTCTCCTACTGTTGTATGTAAAAAAAAAAAGTTCAATTTTATCTAGCTCAGTTGCACGAGGAAACTTAATCTCGGGACCTCTGGGTTTAGATAGGCACTTATACTTAACCTGCCTGCGGAGCTCCGGTAAATCACATATCTAGGTTAACATATTTATATAACATTTGTTTTGTTGTCAAAGCTATAATTATTATATCACAATCTTAATCCAATTTAAATCATTCGATAACAAAATTAAAAAAAAAACCTTTTTCCTTACATTTTCAAAGGCAAAATAAAACCAACATATATACCTAAGTCCAACCACGTACAAAATTATGGCACAGAAAGTTTATTATTTACCCTTAACACAATTAGACTTCTTTGAGTCAAACAAAATAGCCACACTGCTCACAGCCACCTATTATTTACCTTTTTTTTTAAAAAAACCATCCTCAGTCCCGCAATAATATAAGAAAATTGAAACTTCTCACCCTAGACCATCTGTAGTCGAGAAATCGATCATATGTACATATCTCTTTATGTTTACTGAAAGATATGCATGTCCTCACAAACTCTTCAAGTAGTAATCAAGATCCTGGTGTACATCCTTTCATAATCTTAAACTGGTAATAAGTAGTGGAACAAGTCTTTTTTTCTTCTTTTCTAATGATTGTAAAGTGTTTACATCCCGGCATTAATATCACTTCTTTTCAACCCCACGCCAATAACAAAACAAAAAAACCTTTCCAATACACGCCAAAGAGGTGATACCATTTAGAAGTAGTAATATTGTTGGAATAGTGACGTATGGATGATTGTAAATAGGGATTATAATTAAAGGGGGATGGTTTTCTTTGTCACAATCTTTGAATGGAATATTATGGTCGATTATTTGGGTAAGTAAAGAAGAAACGATCAAATTTTAGCGGGCATTTTCATAACTAATATACATATATTATAATAAATATTGATTATAATAGATGATTGACGTTTATAATATTAATACTGTATAACTTGTTTATTTTTAATATTCCTGTTCTTGTATTTATCTGGTGTCTTGTTATTAAGTTTGATTAATTTAATTTTAATAGGAGTTTTGCAAATAAGGTTTTTATAGGTCTATGCCAAAATGGATCACGTTTGAATTTTGAATATTTTAAAATTTAATTAAGGTCTTGAAATATTTCTTGAAAATGTCTAGAAAGTGATTCTACACCAAATATTTTAAAACCCTAAAATATAGGAATAATATTCTTGTTTAAGAGTGTTTTCTCAATGAGGCCAAGTCCTCAAGTGACATTTTAACATATAATTTGTGGAAATATTAGTTTAATTTGTTTGTATAGTTAATTTTTCATCCATTAATGATGATTTGTAGGATTTTTTTTTTAAATTCTGAGTGATTTCACAGCATTTAGGAAAAAAGTTCAGAAATTTGTAATTTTGCCTACACTGCATAGAGAAATCAGCTGATTAGCAGATGATTTTAAAAGAGAGATTATGTTACTCTTTGGTGATGCAGCATTATCTTATGTTATTACAGGTTACCCGGAGAATTTTTGTGCAGTTTTTATAGTTTTAGGGTAATTTTTAGTCAAATTATTACTTCGTTAATGTTGTTTTGATAATTTTTTGAATAATTGGGAAATCTCTAAAAAAATGTTACATCAATGAAACAAGTATTTATTTAAAAAAAAAATGACACATTTAGTACGTATTTAGTTAATATACCCTTGGTCTTTATTAGAGATTAAATGCGTCTTGGTTTGATTTACACAAGTTTCTAAAAGAGTCTTTGATTTCGTCATTACGATGCAAAAATTTTTAATAAGTGTCATGGTGAGGTCAACCTTGGTTGTAATGTTGATTTTTATTCTGTCTCCTCTTCACAAATTATTAGATGCTCTCTATCGGGTTCATATCTTGGCCGTTTTCAGGCAATGGAAAAGTTTTTATATTTTTCTAACTTAAAAACTTGTTCACAGACTTTTCTTTAGGTACGGTGCACCATCCTACACGAATACGAAGGCATCATTTGGGAACCAGTCCTTCATTTGTGAGAATAACCTTTGCTCACGTACTTTTTAGTACTGATGATGGTTCATCATACCTTTTATTTATAAAGGCCTATACCTTGAGCTGACATGACAGTCCAGGCCATCACTTGGGTAGGATGCTCTACCGTTTGTGTTAGTCAATGGGTCGAGAGCTCTTCATCAGCGCTTTTCTTCACGTAATGGCTGATTTCTGCCGATATTGCAAACATGGATTTATCTGAAAAACATACTTGAAAGATAAAAAATATCCTACAGTTCAGTAGGCCTATTGTAAAGTATAAACACCATTTCTGCTTACAAAGAAATACCTATGGCATCCATGTTAAAATATAAAGTTTTATGTATTTTGTATACTACTATGTGCATAATTTGAGAAAAAAAGAAACTTCAAGTCACCTGATTAATTAAAGGACATTTAATATTTCTTACCTTGTTCCAGTCGTTTTCGAATTGTTCTTGGACTTATTTTTGTCTAGACAAGCCTCTTACTTGCCATATTAGGAGTGATTCTAGCCTTTTTTCGATGACGGTGTGCAGGGAGTCCTTTCAGCGACCAGTCTTAGGCGAACAAAATAATCACAAACCTTTACCCAATACTCTTACATAGTTACTCTTTTTCAAGTCTTTGCTGGTAACTATTCTGCTTTTCTTAGCATCTTGAATAAGTTTTTTTTCCGTTCTTGAACTGAATATATTCTTCCGTCCACATTTTCTTACCCGAGAGGGTGCATACTCACATCCATAATTCAAATACTTCTTCGATCTACACACAGACATAGACTATATTTGGTAAGTTTTTAACCTATTTCCCATTTATCCTAGTGTATAACGCTTTTCTTCCAGAAGACACTTGGCCAGAGCTCCACTTTTATTTATAGGAAAGATAACTCGTCTTGCCCATGGTAAAAAAAATCCTCAAAACATTAACACAGTAACAATTCGACTAAAAACTTCTAAATATTTACCCTAAAACTATAAATATTGGACAAAAATTCTCCAGGTAACCTGTAATAACATAAAATAATGCAACATCACCAAAACATAGCATAATCTTACATTTAAAAATCAACTGATAATAAGATTATATATCTATGAAGTGTAGGCAACATGACCCATGTTTCTGCACAAATTTTCCTAAATGCTGTGAAATCACTGAAAACTAAAAAAAAATTACAAACCACTGTTAATGGATGAAAAATGAATTATACCAACAAATTAAACTAATATTTCATGAAATATTGTATACATTTAGACAAAGAATCACAATTATTATTCTAATAATTTTCATACCTCTCTATGTAATCTCAAGACATAAATTTGTATTTGGGTTATTAGAGTCGAGATTCCTCAAACATTTCAAGAATATTTTTTTACCTAATATTTTATATAGTTGTGTTACTCCCTTTTGATCCATACACTCTTTCTTAAGATATTTGCTTCATCACACAATCCATACCCATCCTCTTAACCTGGTCAAGCAAAAGTAACACGCTTCTTTCACATTGACCTAATAGATTATTTTTAAACACACTCTCTTTCAGCACCTACTCATAACTTACTTTGTCCATACGAGTTTTTTCATATACATTTCTTCGAAGTCTCATTCCAACCATATTAAGATTGCTCTTGTGTTTCTCCTGATAAACCAACGGTTCATACCCATAAAACAATGTTGGCATTAACACACTTTTATATACTGCCATCTTTGCCTCTCTCGATATTAATTCATTCTTTGCAATAGTCATCATACATCCAACTACTATCTGAGATGCATTCACCCCTCTATCGATTGCACTATCTATCCTTCCGTTTCTACTAAATATTCTGTCCATTTACACAAAATCATTCATTTGTTCTAACAGTTTCCAACTATACTAAGCTGACAATCATTTCATTGTCCGTCATTATCAAAACCTATCACCTTAGTTTTGTAGACATTTATACGAAGATCCATTATTTCTGTCGCTACATTCAATTGATATAATGCATCATGCCAGTAATTTTCACTCTCAGCCATTAATACGGCATCATATGCACATACAGCACTCTCACATTCATATTGTCCATTTGTATACCAACCGCGTCTACACTTATCCATGAAAACATTAAACAATCATGGCGACATAACACAACCTTGTCTAAAACCTTGTTCAATATCAACCATTCGCTCAAATTCTCAACAAACTAATTGCCCTATAATTCTGTCATTCACTCTTACTGCCTTTGCCTTTGAACAAAGGAACAATGAGAGCATTCTTCCAGTCATTAGAAACATTTGAAATCCCAGCAAACACATTGAATATCTCACACAATCTGGCAAATTGTACCTTGCCACCACACTTAGCATTTCACTTGTGAGTCCATTTACACCCGGAGCTTTGAACGTATTTGCATTTCTAGAGGGACTGGTGTGTTATTTACCAGCAATTGTGGTATGTTCTGCTGCCGTGCTCCAAGATGTTGAGGTGTTTAGTTCCACGCGCCTAACTCTTTGCAACCTGTTGTACACTCAGGCTTGAATAGCTGTGCTTTCCAGGCGCTGTACGCCGAAATTTTGAACACAATTTAATGGTACTGTATTAGCATAGATTTCCAAATGTAAGTGTATTGGGATTCTATATTACTTTTGGTCCAAACGAATTATATGTGAAGTTTGGGCTATAATTTTCCAAACACGCTGTATGTATATATATATATATATATATATATATATATATAATATATATATATATATATATATATATATATATATATATATATACTTACAGCGTGTTTGGAAAATTATAGCCCAAACTTCACATATAATTTTGAACACAATTTAATGGTACTGTATTAGCATAGATTTCCAAATGTAATAGTATTGGGATTCTATATTACTTTTGGTCCAAACGAATTATATGTGAATGTATATATATATATATATATATATATATTATATATATATATAAATACATACAGCGTGTTTGGAAAATTATAGCCCAAACTTCACATATAATTCGTTTGGACCAAAAGTAATATAGAATCCCAATACACTTACATTTGGAAATCTATGCTAATACAGTACCATTAAATTGTGTTCAATATTATATGTGAAGTTTGGGCTATAATTTTCCAAACACGCTGTATATATATATATATATATATATACATACAGCGTGTTTGGAAAATTATAGCCCAAACTTCACATATAATTCGTTTGGACCAAAAGTAATATAGAATCCCAATACACTTACATTTGGAAATCTATGCTAATACAGTACCATTAAATTGTGTTCAAAATTTCGGCGTACAGCGCCTGGAAAGCACAGCTATTCATGCCTGAGTGTACAACAGGTTGCAAAGAGTTAGGCGCGTGGAACTAAACACCTCAACATCTTGGAGCACGGCAGCAGAACATACCACAATTGCTGGTAAATAACACACCAGTCCCTCTAGAAATGCAAATACGTTCAAAGCTCCGGGTGTAAATGGACTCACAAGTGAAATGCTAAGTGTGGTGGCAAGGTACAATTTGCCAGATTGTGTGAGATATTCAATGTGTTTGCTGGGATTTCAAATGTTTCTAATGACTGGAAGAATGCTCTCATTGTTCCTTTGTTCAAAGGCAAAGGCAGTAAGAGTGAATGACAGAATTATAGGGCAATTAGTTTGTTGAGAACTGCTTGCATAATAGCGTTCCTATGACAGGCTGGGTTTATTTTGTTTCAAGGGCGACATTCTACAGTAAAATGTTGGAAGACGTATAGTTTAAACTATAAAAATTTAAGAGTATGTAGAAAGGAATTGTATTTAAGATTGTGTCAATTTATAGAACTTCAGTTGTTTGACATAACCTCAATATCAAACGCATGTGCTTAGGACGGACAGGTGGGCATGACTGATTATAAACAATAAATATTATCACTTTGGAGATAAAACAAGATCATTGTTAATATGTATATTTATATACCAAACACCCTATATATATATATATATATATATATATATAGGATGTTTGGTATATACAATACAATTCCTTTCTACATACTCTTAAATTTTTATAGTTTAAACTATACGTCTTCCAACATTTTACTGTAGAATGTCGTCCTTGAAACAAAATAAACCCAGCCTGTCATAGGAACGCTATTATGCAAGCAGTTTAGATATATTGTAGATGAACCATAAACAATTTAGAAATATTCAGATTTTGATTAAATGCAAAATGATGCCATTGAACAGATCATCACAGATCATCTCACAAAGTCCATTAGACCTCAACCAAATTGAGCATTAGGCCTATTTTTGTAATACAATAATAATTAGTGCATTTAAATGTTATTTTACACGCACGGAAGTTGTTATGGGTGGGAACAGGAGGGTCACGTTTTCCATCTGACTGGAACACTCTTAGCACTGTAAGAAAATGTATTTTACACAAAATAACCTGTTTTACGCATCGAATACATGATTAAGATATATGGTTTATATGACTTATATAATTGTTTCATTATATCATTCGTGTTATTCAGATAATACACTATTTTTAATGTTTTCCTTTAAAGTTGTAATGGTTATGTTCTAACTCTGCCAATGATTATAATCTAGTTATGTTTATTGCTCTTTTACTATAAAAAGGCTCCCTGTGTACTTTCTATAGATTGTAATGATAAAACTCACATTGCCAATATATTAAATAGTTGTTTTAGTTAATAACACTCAGTACAGTACATACAAGGTGAAAATAAATAATAAATTTTTTATTATTAGACCTACAATAAACTTTCAAGTTCAGGTTAGGTGAAGGGTTCATTCCAAACCTTATTCGAGAACCAATTTAGAGATATAAATTATTTTAAATATCGTTCCAGTAGAGAAAGTTGTATTTTTTTAATTGTTCGTTGAATATAGGTGGCGGGCGACTGCTACTGCGACTGTTACTGCGACTACGGCCGCTCTTGTTTCTGTTACTGCCACTAAGACGGCTTATGTCACTGCGGCGGCAACTGCGAATGTTACTGCGACTGCGGTGGCTACTAGGACGGATTCTGCTCCTACGGCGGCAGCTACATCTGTATCACCTATTTTATCACCAGCACACCTTCAACGATCCTTAATATTATTACCAGCATGCCTTCACCCCCCCCCCCTCCCTCCCCCCTGCGAGAGCGTCTACCACGCCTAAATAGGCGACAATGGTTCTTCCTTCCGCAACGACTACAATGACTGTGGCGCATCCTACACCTACGCAAGTTGCACCTAAACTCACCTCACACCCTTCTCAATACTCTCTACTTTATCAACCCCTAGGTACACCATACTTTTAGTAGTTATTTTATTACTAAAACCAAGTATTAAAATTAAATGTTATAAGTTAATTAAAACAAGCATAAGGAAAAAAGTGCACCAAAATGTTAGAATGAAAATAACTTGTTAGAATGAAAATAACTAAGTTAGATATAAATTGATTAAAAATATGCAAGATCCCTGATTTCACACTATAAAATATTTAAAGAAAGGGTGTGGTGGGTGGTCTGAGAGGAAGGACGGTATTTCCTAAAAGAAATCACTAAATTAACGGTTTTGAATAAATAAATAAAACATGGTATTATGAAAACTAAAAAAAGAAAGAATATTTATTTTAATTATAACTTACCTTGTAAACAAGGGTATATAACATTACAATACATTATTACATTACATTACATGTAGATAATCGTTAGGTTATTTGTACACAAAGTTCTGGCAGGGTGTGGAGAAACAAGAAACAGATAATAGTTAAATATTATTAAAAAGGTTAGAGCTAGAAGTAACAAAACTCCAATGGTGAAAAATATTTAGACTCACAAGTCTAATGATGAGATTTTTATATAGTATCATATAGCAAAATATGTATGTAAGTTCTTAATAAATCACAGTGAAATAATTAGTTAAATATGTAGATTCATAAAAATGATCTAATATAATATAAAACAAATATTTAACTAAGCAAACAATATTTACCTTTTTTACAATGTGATTTGCACATACATTGATGGATTACTGATACTTTGCTAAACAATACACAAAGCTATATTCATTTAAATATTTTCTGGAATCCTGCATATTATGTGTTAAAAGTACTTGCTTCTTCAAATAGTTTAGTTGTTTATTTTCATGCCTGTTTAATTGAGTATTAATTTTTTTTTTTTGCATGGCTGACACATTACAACTTTACACCCGGTTGTGAAGGAGTCTTTGATCGAAGCCCATAGTTTTAATTGTACAGCCAGCGAAGACATGACTGGTGTCTTAGCGAAAAGAGAGAAAGAAAAAACTCGGATGGTAACTTACTGTTAGACTTTCTCTTTCAACCACTCATGTGAAAATAAAATCAGTTTGATAGATTAATGGACAAACATTATAAGATTATGGAATGATTCGCCTCGCATCGGGCGCCATTTATAACGCTATGGAATGATTCGCCTCGCATTGGGTGCTATTTATAACAGTCTGGTTTAATTAGCTGATAATTGCCCCATGATCGAGCACTAATTAAAGCGGTACGGTACCTTGATGATATAATTGGTAATTATAGCCTCATGATCGAGCGCCAATTCTTGAACTATTGAATTAATTGCCCCACGTTGGGAGCCATTTATAAGATTATGGAATGATTCGCCTCGCATCGGGCGCCATTTATAACGCTATGGAATGATTCGCCTCGCATTGGGTGCCATTTATAAGATTATGGAATGATTTGCCCCACGTTGGGCGCCATTTATAACACTATGGAATGAAACGCCCCGCATTGGGTGCTATTTATAACACTTCCGGAATCATACGTCTCGCATTGGTGCCATTTATAACATTCCTGTTTTAATTAGCTGATAATTGCCCCGTGATCGAGCACTAATTAAAGCGGTACGGTACCTTGATGATATAATTGGTAATTCTAGCCCCGTGATCGAGCGCCAATTGTTAAACTATTGAATTAATCGCCCCTCGCTGGGCCCCATTTATAACAATCCTGTTACTGCCTCCACGTTGTGCGCCTTTTATAACATTATTAAATTATGTTGATGATAACTGCCTCGTGTTTGGGAGATATTTATAACCTTTAAAATAATACACAATTATTAGGTTAGATGTGATTTTATTTTCATATCACTATTGTCTTTATCGTAAAACTGATCATGTCGTTAACTATTTCAAGACGCGACTGATAATGAATACACGACCGTACGTACTGAAGGCTGGAGTGACAGACATTCTCAGTCAGCCAGTGCTAGTGAACCAGTGCTAGTGAGCCACTGCTGATGTATTTCACCACGCTGAGTATATAACTCTCTTCGAAAAGAACATTCTAGAAGAAGGTGTTAAAAATTAAAATTAAAAAAAACCCATCTCGGTGGCAGTAGAAGGTCCGAGAGCCGGAAGCTGCTTCAAATTGCCTTTTAAAATTTCTATTCGATCTTTCCATAACAGGAATTTATTATTTATTAAAAACCTTAAATTGTCATATTGACTCAACAAGTCCTACGTCACTGACAATGGCTCTTGCCTTCTTAAAATAAGAAGTGCTTTAAGCACCACGTAATATATTATAAAGTTCAAATAAAATTAAATACGTTTATAAAATTAGGACGATATTATTGTCAATGCACTAACATATTCTTTAGGGGCAAATCAATAACATTACAACATGTAGGTTGTTAGCCTGAGTAGACAGGTGTGTTGAGGAATAAAGGGGAGGTTTTTTTTTCTAGAACAAAACTACCTTTTTTATTTAAAAATTCCTAAAATTCTTTTTAGAAAAATCTATCCTGGGGCTCATTGTAAACCGACTTGATTGAGCTGAGGGGGGATGCACTAAGTGGAAAAATCCTTGATTACCCAAGCTGTTTTTTTTTCTTTCAATATTTCGTCGGCACATTCCTTTCTCTTGTAAAATCCAACCAAATAGAGAATATTAAAAAAAAAATACAATTAGTGCACAAATATAGTAGAAATTCACTAACTATGTAATTTTATTTAAAATTAAGTGAAATATGTAAAATTAACAAATAAGACACCATTTTTAGACGCTTATTGCACTAGTGAAAACGCATGAGGCGCCAATGTGATGAAGTTTCGAAACTCTTAGGTTATACAGTAATTGATTGTAAACTTATGTCATTCACGAGCTAAGTTTACCTGGATGACAGCTCGAAATGTTACTAGAAGTAATCCCTAAGATCACTACGCCAACAGCTGACATCTATAACGTTGGATGACTGTAATGAAAACAGATGGTAATATATTAATGTGATAGTTAACCACAGTAATTTAGGCCAATATTATTTATATATTTATTTGAGGTCGGACACAAAGTTTATTTATAGTTTTATTACCCTTAAAAAATATATATTAACACCACTTTCACAAAAACTTCTAACGAACATATCTTTAAAATGGCGACTAACGAATCTAAACCATATGATTGAACATAACGGTAAACAAGTTTTTTTTACAATGATGCAGACACGCAGTTGATGAAAATATTTCATTCAGTTAAATATTTCAAAATACGATAAAATAATCATAAAATCATTTATTGTATGTAAAAAAAGACACGAATTTTCTCTTTTCCAAGTAAATACGATGCCTGTATTAAAAGATATTGATGTGTGCACTATATTACAAAAAATCAGTAACGTTCCAAAACGAAAAATAAGTACTTTTAATTATGTTTAAAATATTGTTTCGAGTTGGATAGAAAGAAATTATTAAAAAAATGGGTGTGTGTACTTATGTACGCACGCGAGAAGTTATACTTCTTTGGCATCATTAAAAAATAGTTTTTAATTGCATGCAAATAATTAATTACAATAAAATGATAATATTTAGTATTAATTATGTTAAATAATAATATTTTAATTTATATCAATAAATAATACATACGAATAGTTAACCTCAATTATATTGGAGCACTTGAAAAAGTCTATAAGCACAATTTTTTTCACTAATATTTAAGAATAGTAAATAATATTAATCAAAATATTCAATTTAAATCACTACTGAATATAATTTATTAGCACATATATAATACGCACTTGTATGAAACTGAAACACGTGTTGTGAATGTAGAAACTAGAAACATGTGGATAAATATATATATATGAAAACAGTGATCAGAGGCGACGAGCGTACCATAGAGAAAGGAATAACATATATACATTTCTCTATGAGCGTACCAACATGCGCGACTAACAGAGGTTCAATTTCTATTTTGTTGGTAACTTTTTTTTTCGAGACTTAGTGAGCGGTTTAGCTTCAACCTGTTACTTTTGTGTTACAGTGATGCGCGCGCATCTTAAAATTTCACTCTCATCATTTTTTCATAACGCGCCTAAAGAAGTATAACTTCAAAAAAAATGAAATAGTATAAGAAAACTTAAGTTTACGTTATTTTAAATGTCATATATAACAGGTAATTAAATATCTTTACATTTATAACAAAACTGTGATCTTTTACAAGTGTTGGCAACCCAAATCCTAAACATATGATTTTCGAACTGTCATCCATGTAAAAACCTATCGTGAATGGAATATACAGTATCTCAACAGATATTGACAAAACAATAATTAAATATTGTTTTAAAAAGGTTAATACTGGATATTATTCACATTAATACTTTAAGAAGTGATTAGGCTTATCATGTAACCGAATTAACTCATATTTAGAAATGAAATTCAAGATGAAAACAATTCAACTTATGTAATATTGAAAGTTGTGAGGTAGACGTGTGTTGGTTGGTAGTGTTAAATTTGTTTAATATTTTTACATCATCAAATAAACACTAGAATGTATTATCCTATACTAAATCATTGTATTTCATTGATAGTTTTATAACAAGTTAACTCATACAAATTGGCCCATAGCTTTATTTTCTAAATGTCATCAGCATCTATGTATTTTATATTAATGTGCCAAACCTCCACCGTGGTTTGGATCCCAAGTTAAACTGACAATCACCCTACCATTACACATTAGTGTAAGTGAGTGTAAAACGAACGAGTAGTAATAAGCGGTACTAATAATAAGAATATGTTACTGTGTCCCCATTGAAAATATACCTATACTGATTATATTTCGTATTAAAAGCAAAGACAATATATTATCGCACAAAGTATGGATATGGCATACACTACAAAATAAGCCTAAGTAATATGCTATGACGTAGCTAGACCCTACAGATATAAAATGACAGATTAATTTATAACTCATTTGGCTTACAAGAGGCAATCATTCATTAATTGGCAATAACAAACTTGAGACTAGAAGTTAATCATTTGTTTGTCAAAAATTAACGATACGAATATTAAATTCTGAAGCACCATAGTGACTAGGACTCGTCCTGTAGAAACTACGAGGGTTAATGTTTGCCAAGTTTAGTTTAATTTAAGATATAGCCTAAAATTATTGATATTGATTGGTTCCTTGAAATAGTTATCGGCTTTACTCAAAGTTGAGGAGTCAGTATGAAAATAGATAATAACAGATCTACTATACTATTTATGTTACACACTTGAAACAGCTTGTTTCCTTCTTATTCATCCCATTCACATCAAGAAAATTATTGTCAGATGTTACGTCTTTATGTATTAATGTTTTTATATTGACTTGAAATTTCACATCACAGCAACTCTTATCTAATATTGGTAACTTGATTCAGCGTATCGAAATTAACAATTTGATAAAACCAAGTTTAAACATGCTTGGAACATCAACAAGCTATGATTATCTATCTACGTGTTTCAGTAATCACCTTAATACATTTATCTCTATAATATAATTGGAAGGACATCAGTGGCTGAAATTTTCGATCTGTCACCTACATACCATGGTGTAATAGATAATAATTTTTCGGGTAGCTCTTTCTCTCTTACGCCCATACATAGCAATGTGGCATTTTGACATCGTTCATTAATTTGAATGAATATGTGAGATACATCAATGTGTGAATAGTTTAATGAAATAAAAATGTTAGTAAAATCTTTGAAGAGCATAACAAAGTTCGAGACTGGTGAGTTTTTTCTTTAAATAAGTTGATGTAGCCTAAGATATACGATGATTTTTGAAAGAAGTTCAATTAGATGGCTTTTTCTCGTACAAGAATCCTACCCTATTGTAGTGTTTAGGTAAGATAAGACCTTCCAGAAGGAAATTTCTATTTGCGTTTTAAATGGTCGTTTATCCTTCAAAATTATTCTATACATATGATAGTATTCTGTTACGAAAATTCTTGTACAAAATAAAGACTTACAAATTGGGAATCTTAGTAAAATTAGGACCCGCCTCGGTGGCGTAGTTGGCTAACGTGCTTGTCGTGTTGAAGCTTGACTGCTGAGGACGGGGAGATCGAGGTTCGAATCTCGGTCGGGTGAACTGGAGGTGGTTTTTCCAAAATGGTTTTCCACTCTCCCTCCACGCAAATGTGGGTTCACTTCCTCTAATTCAGCCTTCCCAATTCCTAATCCATTAGTGTAATTAGTACTTAAAGCGTATAACCTGAACGGGTAGTAAGACGCGGTGCTAAAGATGATTATTATTATTATTAGTAGTAGTAGTAAAATTAGGGTTTAGTAGATACCATACTTCCTACAAGCCTATTACCTAAATTATTATTATCATTATCAGCTTTTAGGCGTAGGGTGAGATCGGTACATTATTATTATTAGCACCGCGTCTTACTTCCCGTTCGGGTTATACACACTTACGCTAATGTGTAATGGTAGGGTGATTGTGAGATGAAATGGAGGACCTACAGTTTAACGTGGAATCCGAGCCCTGGAGGAAGCCTGGCATTCCACACATTTACAAGTTGTGATTAATACACTTCTTGTCAGAGGTGAAGGAAGGGTTTGGTGATAAGATTTATCTGTGCCGGGTTCGAGGAATGAGCCCCGGACACTCAGCACAGAAGTCTGACACCTTACCCCTAGACCGCCGGGTCAACTTGATATAGTGTTGTTTGCCAGTCATTTTACACATTAAAAACTATTTTATATACCTAGTAACTAAAACTGAGTAAAAAACAACAAAGCTACAAAATATAAATTGTTCAAAACATTGAAAAGTACAGATAATAACTATTCACACTACTGCTACACTGCTAGCCCATTCTAATATGAAACTACTCGCTCACTCTCACTACTGTGGCACTGCTAGCCCACTTACACCACTGTGGCACTGCTAGCCCCTTAACACCGCTGTTGGACTACTAGCCCACTCTCACTACTGTGGCACTGCTAGCCCACTCTCACTACTGTGGCGCTGCTAGCCCACTCTCACTACTGTGGCACTGCTAGCCCACTCTCACTACTGTGGCACTGCTAGCCCACTTACACCACTGTGGCACTGCTAGCCCCTTAACACCGCTGTTGGACTACTAGCCCACTCTCACTACTGTGGCGCTGCTAGCCCACTCTCACTACTGTGGCACTGCTAGCCCACTCTCACTACTGTGGCACTGCTAGCCCCTTAACACCGCTGTTGGACTACTAGCCCACTCTCACTACTGTGGCACTGCTAGCCCACTCTCACTACTGTGACACTGCTAGCCCACTTACACCACTGTGACACTGCTAGCCCACTTACACCACTGTGACACTCTTAGCCCCTTAACACCGCTGTTGGACTGCTAGCCCACTCTCACTACTGTGGCGCTGCTAGCCCACTCTCACTACTGTGGCACTGCTAGCCCACTTACACCACTGTGACACTGCTAGCCCCTTAACACCGCTGTTGGACTGCTAGCCCACTCTCACTACTGTGGCGCTGCTAGCCCACTTACACCACTGTGACACTGCTAGCCCCTTAACACCGCTGTTGGACTGCTAGCCCACTCTCACTACTGTGGCACTGCTAGCTCACTCTCACTACTGTGGCACTGCTAGCCCACTCTCACTACTGTGACACTGCTAGCCCACTTACACCACTGTGACACTGCTAGTCCCTTAACACCGCTGTGGCACTGCTAGCCCACTCTCACTACTGTGGCGCTGCTAGCCCACTCACACCCCTGTGACACTGCTAGCCCACTTACACCACTGTGACACTGCTAGGTCACGCACACATCTGTTTTTATCACTCTTGGGATTTGGGGGGAATGTGTTTCATGTTAAGATGGCGCTTTGTGGGTGAATAGTTACAAATGTTTGTTGGTTTTATTCAATAATAGTAGCGTTTGGAAGAATTTTATTTGTTTACCCCTTCATTTATATAGGATATTTACAAGTTGATTATTTACTACCACTACCTACTGTACTAGGTGTCATCCATACGCGCTAGGAGAGCATTTGTGTAGTACACTATATCGCAGCTAGATAGCAGTGTATACTTTCGAAAGTTAAGTTCCACACTTCGTTAGGAGAGAGCAGCACTGTACTTATACATTTTAAAATATCTGTGAGAGTCCGCTTTTGTATTCGTGCTCGACATATTGAAAAATATGTCTTTGAGCTGTTTAAAAAGAGATATATTTTCATTTCAATATACATTATCTACATATATTTGGAAATGTGAATTTTTTTTGTATTGTGTATGCATGTGTATACAGGTACAATATATTTTACAATATAAGATAGACCCGTAATTAATATGAGTTTTTTTATTTCATTGCCAATAATAGAGGTAAACCAGAAAGTTCAGGTTTGGAACCCAGTCAGTGAATACCAGCGAGTTTATTTAAAGTAGCTTTCACTATCAGTGTTCTTAAATCAATGTAAATTACATATAGACAGAACGGATTAGACGTGTAGCCTAAAAAAGATCATAATAAGATATTTAAAAAAACAATAATAATAATAATAATAATAATAATAGTAATAATATAATCAGATCCAAGCACAGTCCAATTTTCTTATGAAGAGTCTTATCTGAAAGCCAGAAAAGATATTAAATATGAGCCTTCAAATATTTATACTCACCATGTGATTTGCAACAGTAGCTTTTAATAGATATTATCAATACCTCTAAAATAACACTAATAATATGGTAAAATGTTATCATTGTAGACTGCAAAAATATGTTTTTATATTTTTCAAAAAGTGTATTACTACGTCTAATCGGGACTTTGGCCCAGCGAGGGTTCAGCCAAAATTTGCAAAAGCTTTCTTTTTATGTGTCTGCTCATAATTTTTGGACAATGCGGAAATATTATGTTGAGACAACTCGTGTATCCGAAGAAGATTAAGAGAAGAGGGCCGGTAATAATGCTAAAAGTGAGGTTAGTGAGAATATTGATAAATATGTTCAAGTACAAAAGGACAGTTAGTAAATAGAAATAGGCATTAAATCCTCTTTAAAATATTTTATTAAAAAGTATGAGTTAATTATTATATATTAACTATATTGATTTACATGTTTATTTTGTAATTTACCCCAGTCAAAACTAATTTGTGTCAGCAAAGTAGGGGTTATAAGTGTTCCTCCAAACAAAATATGTTTGGTATCACTATTCTATGCAGACGTTAATGCAAGTGGAGCGTTTAGTGCCCAGAATTACAGGAGCTCAAAATCCTTCGTAGCCCAACTGCATGTGAAGATAAGGAGTTAGCACAATCATTGAGGAATTGTATTCCATACAATAGCCAATTATGTCTGAGAAAATTTTGGGTAATACCCCAGACGGCGTTGGAAAGTAATCGTCACGTGAGTTAGCTATGACTGCGGCTGCTGCCACTATTAGCTACGATCACGTTAAATTGTAAACAACTAGAATTAATAGAAGAATATGTTTCACTAACTCCTTAAAAATAGATAGGGCTAGTACAAGTTCCATAGAGAAAGCCTGAACTTAAGTGCGCCGCTTCCTTGGAGGAAAATATTTGAAAGCTAAGGTATTAATAGTGAAAAGGAGAGTTATAAACCTATTAAAAATTACTTTTTTCGTTTTGTGAAAGGCTATATCTATGTTTCGAACTAGTTACTTTTACCTGAAAAATGAAACATTTTGATTTAAACATCGTTGAAATTTGGCTAAATTTACCTTCTTTGTGACATTTCTTTAAACCATAAAACTTAAATTTTAAGATTTGTAAATCTATAGGGTCATCTTGATACGTTCCACCTCCATTTTTGCACAAACTATATTTTGATTTAACAAAATACTTCCTATTGGCTATAACGTGGAATTTTTAGACGTCTGAAAAGCGTTTCAGTGATTTGTTAAACATACACCTATAGTGAAGTTGTCTTATTTAGTACCCCCGGCATAAGGGGGCCCTCACTGTTTGGAAACTAATTATTTTGTTGTTTTGTCTTTGATGGTCGCATGGTCTAAGGCACTACTCTCATAGTAGACTAAACTGCCAATAACGGGGAGATCGAGGTTTGAATCTTGGTCGGATGTATCGAGTTTTTTGCAAAATGTGTTTCCACTCTCCCTCCACGCAAATGCGGGTAAACTTCCTATACATGTAACACCTTATTCATCCATAAAATCATAAGCCATTAGCGCAATTAGTAGATAAGCGTACAACTCGAACGTTTAGTAAAACGCGATGCTAATATATATATATATAGTGTAAGACTGCATGAAATGTTCCATTTCTTGTTCCGATTAATAGAGTATAGGCCTACCTACTATGGTTCTAACCATTTATCAGAGTTTAATTTCGATTAGATGAGGTAACTCTGACTATTATACTATCTTAACCAATATCAGTGTCCGAACCTCCCTCACGCATGCGCGTGCATATGTATGTGTGTGTGTGACGTAATTAGAGGGCAGGAGTTGCGCCTACACGGATTTCATTAAAGCCGGTAACGTAACCGCGAGTTTTAATCAATGACTCCTCCACTCTGCGTTACAGAACAACCCACCTCCCTACCCTCTTCTGTGACTTACCCTACTACACCCCTTCCTGCACGCATTAGAGGAGCCTTAAAGCAGATACCTCACGTATAGCTCAACAGTTTCTTCCTCCAACGCGGAAGCTCGCTAGTTAGGATCGGCTTCCTGTATATTGCATTGGGCTATAACCAGGGAGGCCGCAGTTTTATTCCCAAATATAGTCAATGTTTTCCCTGCCACGTTGTGTGTACATTTTCCACATTTCTCTTTTAATAAAATACGTTTTAACATAAGCACTAATTTATGGTTTAGGATAAGAAAGGTAGTTTGACGTAATGCACCCACATCAAAGAGGAAAATTAATTGTGAAACAACAGAAATAAATCGCCGGTGAAAAACTAACCCTAGTGTATCCATCCAAGATTAGAGTCTCAACCTCTTGGTATCTGAAAATATACTATATTACAAAACTGACGCCTTAGACCGTGGGACCACATATGTGATATTTCCTCTCTAAAGGTGACTGTTGGCACATTCATATAAATTTACTCTTGCTATTATTTTCTTTTAAGCTAGAAAGTTTAAATCCCCTTTACCTAGTACTAGAAAAGGCGTGTCATATTTTTCCTATGCAGTTTTATACACCTTGTAGATACAATTCAACTTCGGGACTAACGTCTCAAATCAAAATTTAAAAAAAAGGTTGAGTACCTACTACATTTTCTAAAATAAATAAATAAAAATATGGGTGTCTCTTTAAGGATACAAGCAAGTATTTAATTAAAATTGCGAATTGAGTTTAATCTAATTTTTATTTTATATTTTTATAAACGCATTGCATAAAAAATCATAAAAAAACAAAGCTATATTGGTAATATTATTATTTTGTCTGAATGTGTGTTCACGCACTTTCTGTTTAAGTTAAACAAACTACAACATTCTCACTGTCATTTTACTTACTCAAAGGCTTTTACTTACTCAAAGGCATTAGGAACTTGAAAGTTAATTGTCGCATCTACAAAAGTACGCCAACTATCCCTATTTTGAGATAGTTCTATCCAGTCCACCTCATTACACACTATCTCTTTCAGGTCCATTCTAATGCTATCCTACCATCTGCGTCTAGGTCTTCCCAATGGTTTCTTCCGATTAGGTTTGCCAGTAAGTACAATGAACAAGGTTCTAGAATCTCCCATTGGCGTTGCATGTCCTACCCACCGTAATCTACGAAACTTGATTATCCTAATAATGTATTGTAATGAGTACAGGTTATGTAACTCCTCATTATGTAAACTCTTACACTCCCCAGAAGCTTCATTCTTTTTTAGAGCAATATCTTCCTAAATGTCTTGTTTTCGAGCACCCTCAATTGGTTTTCGTTATCTAACTTAAGACACCACTCTCCCCACCCGTAGAAAACAACCGGTAAAATTATTGTTTTCTTCTTTTACTTTCTTGAGTTTTACATTCCTGAAAGACAGGCGAGATGTTAATAACTTACCGACTGAGTAATGGCATGCATTTCCCGACTGTATCTTTTTTCTTGATTTCCAATCTAATATTGTTATTGCTAGTTAAAATTGTTCCTAAACTTGTAAACTCATTGACCATGTAAAATAATACTCGCATCCAACAACACTCTTTCTAATATTCTCCTCAAATTTTCGAATAATCTGATAACATGACGTGATTGTTAGTTTTATGTTTTGAAATTTTATTTAAATTATTTTGTTTCAAATGAACTATTGTTGTGTTTGTTAAGACATATTATTACAAAGTTCACGGTTGTGATTATGGAGGTAGATTGAAATCTTTTGCATGCGAGGAAGATATTATTTCGGTCATACAAATGCCGGGTATGCTGTATTTTAGATCAAAATGTTCCCAGGAATATCTAGAATGTTTGTATGAGGTTGTGGGTGAGGTACTAATAGCTACCCGCCTCGGTGGCGTAGTTGACTAACGCGCTTGTCGTGTTGAGCTCGACCGCCGAGGACGTGGAGATCGAGGTTCGAATCTCGGTCGGGTGAACTGGGGGTAGTTTTTCCTCAATGGTTTTCCACTTCTCCTCCACGCAAATGCGGGTTCACTTCCTCTAATTCAACCTTCCCAATTCCTAATCCATTAGCGTAATTAGTACTTAAAGCGTATAACCCAAACCGGTAGTAGGACGCGTTGCTAAATAATAATAATAATAATAATAATAACAATAATAATAATAAATACTAATAGCTATAGGCCAGTAATATAGACAATTAGTCAAAATAAACATTGATAAATTTTCAGTTGGTTTAACCTAATAGATTGTAAAACTTTAGGCCTATCTGATAAAAATTGTCTTTGTGGTCAAATGGAAAGGGAGGCTAATTTCAGATCTAGGAAATCCTGGTTTGATGCAGAATGCTGTGTATGTCGTTTAGGTCAGATAGTAGTTAAGTTTCCTTGAATACCATGCTTAACATAAAATATATAGTCTTATAGGCGAGAATCATAGAGTGTGATCAGTATAACTAAACCTTTGTACAAGTATTAAGATTCTTTTAGGTATAACTTATAATCGAACAAGACTCTTTGTCTATCATTCTGCTCTACGACAAGGACAGGCAACAAAATGTATATAAGAAAATTATTTACCAACTATTTAAGCAGCAATCCAACACCTTAGCTCAGTAGGTAGCGTGTCTGTTTATTGAGATAAGGGTCCCGGATTCAATTCCCGTCATGGCCAAAAAAATTAATCACTGGTGAAATGTGGGTTTCAGTGATGAATTAACGGCTGAGAACTGGACGCTGTGTCCCTATCCTAGTCTTAAGATAGGATTATTATTCATCTGAAGCTATGACATGCCGGAAGTGGAAAAATATATGGCTTGAATACAAAACTGATCCAGGCGACATGCGGCAAAAAAAGAATGGATGTATAAGATAAGCGGTGGGTCTGGAACGGTGTCAAACTTAGCATCACGATAACAAATGAAGAGCTACTTCAATAAAAGAGTAGAAGCTCCAGTTTATAAAACTGAGATTAATGACGGTAAGTCTCGCTGTCCTGACCACGCCACACCCTCTATACAGAAATGTTGGCCCTATCATTGCGAATGGCAGCGGCCGCTCGGCCGGTATAGCTTACCTGAG
>JBCFYV010003702.1:90000-103533 GCA_039000515.1 Timema cristinae
GGCTTGCTTTTAGGGGCAAAGGATAAGGAAGGAAATCATTAAACTTGTTTAAAGAAGTGATGTAAAAATGCATACTATAAAGTAAAACTTTACCCTAGTGAATCCAACTAAGATTTAACTAAGATTTCCTGATTAGAATTAGGAACGCTATCTGTATGGCAAACCTTGCTAGTGAAATGCGTCCTTCTGATGGATGTTGTTGATGATGATGATGATGATGATGATATGGTGTTTTCTAAATGCAGCCGGGATTCCAGAAGATATTTTAGAAGCCCACGCATGGGAGAGTTGAGGGTGGTATTAACTCTTCAGCCAAGTTTGTTTCTACGTAGCTAGGATTGCTACCGAGTACGAAGGGTAAAAAGTAAACTGAGGGGTGAGGGTTGGAAAAACAGCTCGACTGCCCTTACACTGCGCGCACGGGGTTTACGGTCAAAGTTCGCCCTGACACTCTCTCTGCAGATTAAAGGACTTCAAAGCATCCTGTCAGTGAGGGCAATTTTTTTTTACACACACACAAATAAATAAAAAATATTTTTTCTCCACAAAGAGCGCTGTATACACCGATCCTACACGATTATATAGTCACCAAAACAAGGGTTGATAAAAAGAAAACCAAAACACTTTTTGTAAATTCGTTACGCATGACAAGTGCCTATGTTTATAATCTAGCTTCGGGTTAGTATCCCTGTATCCGCTTCGGTGGCCGCGTGGTCTAAAGCGCTACTCTCGTGTTGGACTAAAACTGCGAAAGACGGGTAGATCAGGGTTCGATCCCGGTCGGGTGTACTGAGGGTGGTTTTCCTAAATGGTTTCCACTCTCCTTTCACGCAAATTTGGGGGCACTTCATCTCAATTAAAAACCTTCCTATTCCTTAAACCATTATTCTAATAGTACATAGACGTATAGCCCTAACGGGTAGTAAAACGTGGTGTTAAAAAAAGTATCCCGCTATTTGTCTGAATATTGATTAAATAAATATAAGGCCATAATGCCGAGAGTTTGGAATAGACGTAGTCTGCTTAAAATGCCACAGTTGTTATAGTAATCGGACAGCAAAGAATTACGCCCTTCCTCCCCCAACGCATTTTTTATATGTAGCTTTGTTTTTAAAATGTTTGATGATTTAAAAATATTCCTGGACTACTAGCCTATGTGTTGTGTTTCTTTAATAGAAACAATAAAACATCTAGTAACAGGAATACAAAAGAAAAATATATGGGAGGGAGTGTCAAAAGTGTATCTTTTCCTCGCGTGCTCTTCGCCTATTTACACTAAAAGAGATAGGAATGAGGAGGGTATAATTTAGAGAAAGTGCACCCGCACTAATGTGGAAATATAATGAGGAGCCATTCGGGAAAAAAACATCACGGCACATTCGGTAATTGGTTCAAACCCATCCTCTCCATTACCGAACAACCGGACAAGACGGTACCCACCGGTGCGGTTTATGACACTCGAATGGCCTACTTTAAAATAAGGGTCCGTTCCCACTATGTCGGACCGACACTTTTATCGGGCCGATAACAATGTTAGAGCGCTACTGGCTGTACTATTTATATGGAACTATTCACATATATTCCGATCCGATAAAATTGTCGTGTCAGATGTTAGTCGCTTTAGGATTGTATTGCGCACTTCACACTTGTGACGACCAGCAGTGCCGACCACCCTCAGTAGCAGATAGGACCTTGCTTACCAAGCATTTTGTTATTTTGTGTGTTCATTTGTTTAAAGTTGTTAACTTGATATCATGGTTTAAAATAAATCCCGAAATTATAATCCTACTTTGTTTGATATCTTAGAGAAAATCTTTCAGTAAGAATTTGGCACCCAATATTTTCTTCTTTTAACTTGCTTCTGTCTTTAATTATATTATTATTATTATTATTATTATTAGCACCACGTCTTATACCCGTTCGGGTTATACGCACTTACGCTAATTGTAATGGTATGTGATTGTGAGATTAAATGGGGGACCTACAGTTTAACGTGGAATCCGAACCACGGTGGAGGCCTGGCACTCCACATATTCACAAGTTATGATTAATACACGTCTTGTCAAAGAAGGAAGGGTTTGGCAAACAATAAATCTGTACCGGAACTGAGGATGGAATCCCGGACCCCCAGCACAGAAGTCCGAAAACTTTACCCCTAGACCGCCAGGTCACCCCTTTAATTATAAAAGTTACCACATTACAACCACTCTTCGTCGTAATCCATACACAGCCACGGAGTCAACAGTACTGAACTGAATTTAAAACAGTTATGAACAGAGGGCTCTGACAGCCCGAAGACGACAAAAGTGTCAGTCCGACAGTGTGAACAGAGGACTCCAACACTGGTAGGCGACAAAGTGTCGGTCCGACATAGGGGAATGGACCCAAGTGTAGTAACTTTTAGAAACTGACGTAACATCTTCGACAAACTTCAGCAGGTGGACTACCAGTGCCGGTGCACCACGGGGCCCAAGGCGTTATGTTCACAACACACTGGATTGCTGGTGACGGGGAGATCAGGGTTTAAATCTCGTCCGAGTGTATTGAAAGGGTTTTTACAAGTGGATTTACCACGTTTTTTTAAATCATCCTCTCGTCACGCTAATGTGGAGCATCTCCCCCTAAACAAACTACTCCATACCTCTTAGATTGAGCCATTAATAACAATAGCGAATTATTTTGCACCATGTCTGCGGATTATATACTACGATTTTATTTTTAAATTTGTCACCGTGTCTAATTAATTATCAGTTCATGTTATACGCGTATTATGTACTGTACTAATTAAGCTAATATCTTAGGGATGAAAAATTAGATTTAGAGGAATTGTACCACATTTTGTGGAGAGAGTAGAAAACATTTTTTTTAAACATTCTTATTATTCTTGACGGGGATATTAACCCTGATCTCCGTTCATAGACAGTCCAGTCCATTGTGAGATGGACGCCTTAGACCACTTAACCACAGAAGTGAATTATAATATTGTAGTTACGTGAATGTGGGTAATATATGAGAAAGGTAGAATTTATAGAAAAGGTATCCTCATTTTTATAGTGGGAGAGTGGAAATAGGTTTAAGGAAAATAAACTCAGTCACCCTATCAGATTTGAAACCCGGCCATCCTGTCACCGGCAAACCAGACTAATGAGTCTGACATTTAAGTCCACATGTACACTGATCCATTGAGCTTAACGTAATAATTAATAAATAGACGGTTGGCACAAATATCATGAGTTGAGGTGTGAAGGTCAACCTACGTACGGCACGTGTACCGTGAGGGAGACACGCCAATGCTTTAACTCTCCGTTCAGGAGAAAATGATAGTTCACACGATTGCGTTTGACAACGCGCGCTTGCTACTTTTAATCATACACGGACATGCGTTCCTGATTAACCGTGTGACACACTGGTGCTGCCTTGCGGGATTACTGCGAGAGGCGCGAGAGATTACTGACGCTGGAGCAGGGAATTACACCAAAAGACAATCGAGTCAGTTCTATTATGAACGAATTAGTTTACTAAAAAAAAAAAAAGAAGTTTTTAGGTGATCAAGAAATATTACTATTGAAAGGACCAAACAATATTTTCAAAAGTGTAAAATTGTAAAATTCTAATTAAATACTAATACTAAGGCCGATGTTTCATTATCAGGTTAACGGTTAAAGTACTAGTTAACTAAGTTGAGGTTAATACAACCTCGAGTTCACGTGGTCTACTGTTTTGCTAGCCTTTTATGTGGAGTGAGAGTTAATTTGTTAAATGCAAAGCTGGTAGTATATTTTAACACAAATTCACTGGTAAAATCTTTTTAGGTGGCAGTTAAACAATTGAATACTGAATTTTTTAATAAAAGCTATCTTAGTACTCTTTTTAAACACATTTGTGAGTTTTTGACACGTTCTAAAACTTTTTACTAGCTTAGACAACTCTCTCTAAAAACTAATGATACAAACTAGAGTAAAACTATGCATAAACGAGGAAATAGTCTGAAGCACAAAGCATAGGCGTGATAATTAGCCATAAGCAGTCCTACATAATTATATTAAATGTTATATTTAAATACAGCTGAACAAATAAACTAAAATCTCATTTTTCCCTGATTGAGATTAATCCAAATGTTAAACACTAGTCTAACCACAAATGGTGTATTTTTTTCTCAACGAATGGCTCCAGGTTTCAAGTGATACTTTAATAACTATAGTTCGAAAAAGAAACTAAAAATTCAAGTAAAAGTTGTTTTCCCACATTATTATTGTTATTACTAATATTGTTAATATTATATTATTGTATTATTATATTATTGTTATTATTATTAAGTGTTGTGTCTTATGAGAGTTCCATTCCTTTTGTCAGTGAAACTTGAACCGCCAATGCGCCCTGTCCTCCGCCTCCCCTTTTAGCTTCCACAATTTTATTTTTCCTCTGAATCATCCAATATTTGAATCCTTCTTCCTAAGCTTATCTTTTCCTCAACCTTGCCTTCTAAATGTCATTCTTTAAATTCAACCTCTCTCATCCCTAAGACAGTAGCGTAGTTAATACATAAGAACGGGTAGTAAGACGTTGGTTCTAATATATCTTTTAACATAGTAATTTAGAGTAAATAATATACTTATATTTGTGTGGAGCAGAGTGAGTGCCATTTAGGGGCAAACTAGATGAGCCAAACATTTGACCCTCATGCCTAATCTATGCGGGTAAATTCATGTTGAAATTTCCCTTTTTTGAATTTATAATGATACAAAGGCATCACTAAAAACACTTGTAACACGAGAGGCCAATCTTCAAACCAGAAACGAATAACCAAACGCATTTCTACAGTGTTTTGTTTGTCTAGAAACGACGACGTTGTTTGTTAGTCTCGCGATATTCCACGCGAACATTCATTTGTTCTACGGGGTGACAAGTTCCTCGCAGTGTATCGGACCGTTCGTCAATGACATCAAGTATATGAGTTTGTTTGAGTGGTGGGCTGCGGGGACACGGGAGGGGGTAGTCGGATGGGACCAGCAGGCAATGTTTGAGGAACTAATGAGCCCTTTCTCTCTCCCTGGTAATCCTCAGGGACCTCCCACAACGTGGAATTACGACAAATCAAATTAGGAATGAAAATCGAAGAGAATGAGTGAGAGAGGAATATATATTTTTTTCTACCCCCCTCGCTCTTCGCTCGTGTTGTGTTATCATCCCTGTGGACCGGTGCGCGCCCGCCCTCAATGTGTACAGACCGTACATTTTTGTGCTTGTTCAAAGAAAAACGATAGATGGAGAGGAGGGGAAGCTGGAAAGACGGGAATCGGAGTGAGAAGAGAGGATGAAGAGAGGATTTTTTTTCGTGGGGGGAGGAAATAGGAAAAATGTACCACACGAATGAGAACGTGTGTTTGAAACTGTTAGTACAGGAATGGAATACATAAAGAGAGAATAAAAATGAGTCGATGAAAAAAAAAGTTAAAAAAGAGGGGGCTGGAGATAAAAAATTAAGAGTACACTGTCAACTTTTTTTTTCCTGGTCGGAATAATTCTTGTACTCGTTGCAATGATAGATACGAACTGCTGTGTTTGAACTGTTATTGGTTGGAAAACCTTCAAAAAACCTGTTTTAATGGATTAAAATAAAACTAAAACATGTTTATTTAAGATTGACCAACTCGATTTTTGATATACATTATGTTAACATAAGTTAAATCTTGGTATTGGGAAACACATATAAGGATTTAGACAATGAAGTATGTTGTATGTATTCATACACCGCAAAAGAGTTAAAAAAAAAAAACTACCTCCCTCTTAACTCCTCTGGTGGTTTAGCCAATTTTTTACAGCTTTGAGTAATTAGATCTATATATAATATATGCATATTATAATATATATGTATAATATACACATACTATTTATGCTACCGCGCTTACTATCTGTTCAGGTTATTTGCACATGTATCAATTACGCTAATGAGCTAGGAATGAAAACGTATTTAGAGTAAGTGTATCCACATTTGCATGTAGAGAGAACTAGATAGTAAAAACCATTTTGGGAAAACCTCATACACCCGACCGGGATTCGAACCCTGATCTCCTTGTTTTCAACAATATAGTCTAACATGACATTGACGACTTAGACTATGTGGGCACCGAGCGAGTAACTATTATATTAATCAATATTTCCATCTTACACAGATGTCATATTATTATAGACACATTGACTTACAAATTAAAAGTTTTACCTGGGATGTAAAATAATATATTGTTTGATCACCATAGGAATAACTTTATTTTACAGTTCAAAGAGTTACTAAATCTACTTTCATTTATTTATACGTCAAGACACGAGTTCTTTTACTGTTATTTTTGATATCTTATTTTATAGGTTTTAAAAAAAACTTCTGTGACTATAGACAATGGTGGTTGTTGCTCTAGTATAGGTCAGGTTCTCAATCACGGCACACTATTTCTTATCGTCAGCCCTTGCGGCACACTGAACGACAAATTGGCGACACAACGGGAGACTGCGGCCTGCTCTTGAACAAACTTCTTTCAGCTGAACAGGAATGCGTGGTTTTTCTTTATTCTAACATGAATTTGAAATTTTATGCTGGACATGGCAAGCTAAAGTTCTTCATAAATTATTCAATTCTTTAATTGTAGGCCATTAAATTATTTTGAATTTAAATTTAAATCAAAGTTTTCGAACATTCTTCCAAATTCTATTTAAAAACTTATCGAAATTTGTATTTTTTTTTATCAACTATAAAATAACGTTGAGAATTTTGCGGCCACACTTTGAGAACCACCGCTCTAATTTATTTTCTATATCTTATGAAAGGCTCTTCCCATGGAGATCCAACTAAACCAGTGGTCACACGGTTTAAAGTATCAATCTCTGGATTTCGGGCTATGGAGCGATCAAGGTTTTAAATTCAACACTGATATGGGTTCCAGATGTGGTTTATAATTGTGTTTTTCCAAACCTTTCTCCATGGAATCTGGTGCTGTTCCTCTACAACACTCTCTATCGTCCTTGCTACTTAAGTTTAGGCGTTAATAGCCATGATTTTTGTTTTGGTCCGCCTCTTACTTACTATCGGTTCAAGTTATATTCATTCCGCTACACTCAAAGGGTTGGGGATGTGGACGGTAGATTATTGAAATGAAACGTACCCAAATATTCTTGGAAAGAAGAGTAGAAAAGTGTGTATACCCGAATGGTAGTGAAATATGGTGATAAAACACCCTCAGTACCCCTGGTGGGGATTCAAATCCCAACCTCCCCAACATTGGAAAAACAAACTATATTGGATTAACATTTATTAGGTTAAGTGGGCTCACAAGCGTGGTTTCAACATAGTAATTATAATAAAAAGCTTACCTGTTAGTTTGTGCTAAGCCTTAATTATTATATTGCATCAAGCTCACTTTTTACTCACCTGTGAATTGATCTCACATGCTATTTCCTTAAAATTCATCTCACGTTCGATTAACCGGGAAAATAAATTCAAGGTAACGCCCGAACCTTAAAAAGGTAGGTGTGGTTTATTTCTACATTCTTTTTTTGACAAGAATGAAATTGGGATAAATTAAAAGTTTAGTTTCATTTCAAAATATTATTTCTCATTTTATTCTACATTTAAACATATCTAAAATGACTTCACAGGTCGCAATTCAACTGTTTTCAAAAGTATAATTTACAGAAAACGACGCAACTCTGGTTCGAGCTGTATTTCCCAGAATTTCCTCTTTATCTAAAGCTTTTTTTATCACAATTTTCAATTTTATCTTGTCATCAGAAAAGTAGGTTCTCCCTAAATTTACTAACCAATTAATTAATTGAGACCCCATTCTGTGGCCGTATGGTATAGGCACAAACTCTAGCAGTAAACTAGACTGCAGATGACGGGGAGATCGAGGTTTGAATCCCAGTCGGGTGTATTAAGGTGTTTTTTCCCTAAACGGTTTTACACTCTAACTCCACGTAGATCCCGGGTACAAATCCTCTAAATATAACCTTGATAGTCCCAAATTATTGGCGTAATTAGTACACAATAGTGTAACCCAAAATGGGGTAAGACGTGATGTTAAAATAACTAATTGAGGGCCATCCGCATCAGTGGGTACGCGGTTTAAATGTGAAGCCACTTTCAAAGGGTTTACGGTTGACGGGGAGGTGGGGGTTGCTATCCAGGTCAGATACACTGAAAGTGTTTTTCCCTGAATGGTTTCACACTTTATATCCACGTAAGTGCGGGTACATTTTATCTAAGTAAATTCTAAATTTTCCCCAGCCTACCACTTAGTCTAATTCCCACAACCCGAACATGTAGTGTGACGTGATAATATTTTTAAACCAAATAAATTTATTAATGAGAGCCATGTTAACATTATTTTGACTATACAAGAAGCGCAGTTACACATTTCACTTGTCATATAAAGATAAAATATTGTAATCGTGAAAACTTTCGACCTAGATCCATTATTAAAACCTGAACCCAAAAAAAAATGAATATTACAATTCCGTCCATTTTCATGTCTGTCTGTCCTGAACATAGATAAAGAACTTAAAAGTTAATTTTTTGTAGTTGAAATTAGAACTTTTCTTTCACAGTGATGAATTAAAGTTTGGGAGGACTGGATGTTAGGTCTGTTTCAGAGTTAAGTTAGTTTGTAGGTCGTGTCATTTGGTCCTGAAATTTTACGTTAAAATATTCTTAGTCATTAAATAATAAAACAACAACTAATTCCATGTTGATTTTGATCAGCCCAGTTATATTTTTGGTCGCTGTCCCCCCATCCCCTTAAACTTACGACACCTTTCTGTAACGCTTGTAAATAAACTTTAACTGGTGTAAAAAAACATCTACTTGTTTTAATTGTTTTTATTGCGTTTCTTGAAGGGGGGTGTAGAAGCAAAGTGTAAGATTAAAATGGACGTGGAGAAAGAAAGGGTTTAAAATTTTTGTTTATGGGGTGGCAGTGACCCCTGCTATTGAAGGGGTGGGGTTGGGGATTCACTATGAAGACATGGTTTCGAAGAAAAGAGAGGGGGAAGAATGCTGATGAGACAAAGTGTAAGCTTGGCTGCAAAAAACCGTTCAAATACTTGTGAGAGCCATAAGGGCACTAACGAACTAGTATGAATTTGGACAGGACTGTTTATTTTGGAGACCACTATTTTGCTGTTTGGAGCAGAAATTTAATCATATTTAAATATCGAGTTCTCCCAAGTGGAAAATATCTATGTGCTCGAGTGGTTAGGGAGGTCGATCACATATGTAGGAGATCCCTGTTGGTGTGGATGGTGGGTGCCTCATCGGTTATATAGTTAGGTTAAGTGTTCCTTATACTTAAAGTAAAATAATTAGCAGATATGTATAAAGAGTATATTAAGCTCGCAACGGGTGAGAGTGATTTAAGGTGCTAATCCACAATTATTAAAAATTGTCGTCGTTGATAAATATGAGGTTCGATAAATGAACGGGTTCACTGAGTTTATTTCCACACGGACCTCACAATTTAATTTTAATCCTCTTTTTTATATAAAATCCAGGGCACTTTAAATTCATCCCCTACTCTTAACTACCACTTGTATTAAGCTGATAAATATCACTTGTGTTGACTGCACTAATTAAAAAGAAATGTAAAGTACTTTACTAGTATGAAAGCTAAGCGTAGGGATATTCAGAATTCCTTTGAAAATAACCTTATTGAAGCTAACTATTAGCACGTTAGATCACACGACCTCGCAGCGGTCTCATCATAAGTTGTTCACAAATATGTTCTCAAATGAGGCCTAGCTGTTGAGAAAAATAATACGTCGTTAATAGTTACTTGAGAACACCCACCACATTTCTAGCACGGCCTAAAGCTGTGTCTTTACTGGAGGGGACATAGAAAACTTTTAGTTGAACCATGTTAAAGGTTTCGCATTCAAAAATTACTTAATATACTTAGTTAAAATGTAAATTTATTTAAATTTAGTAAAGGTGTTTAACGTGCACTTTCTGAACCAACTGATTATATCAGCATACAACTTATATGTTAGATTAAATATAGAGTAACACAACACCCTACCCCCCGACCGTTAATTCATGACTTTTAAATGGTAAAACACATTTCACAAAAAGATTAATTTTTCGGCCATGCCGGGAATAGAACCCGTGACCCTTGGTTCAGTAGATAAACACGTTAACGACTGAGCTAAGGTGTTGAACTTCAGTTTAGAAAGTGTCCACAACTGGGAAAAACGTTGTTGCGTTATGCTGGTGTTTGCTTTTCTATGATTAAATATATATAAAATATATAGCAACATGCACCTACACTGAAGAAACATTTATAGTTTGAAACAACATGTGTGATGAAGATGTTTTAGTGGCAGCCCTGCATTTCTCTTTCATGTAATTGAGGTTCCAAAGATACATATGTTGTTAGGGATTATCAATTAATTGAATTCAATTTAAAAACTCCGTTTAATGCCACACTGATAACTAATTACTAGTTTTAACTACAACACGTACCAAACCGTAGAATAAACATTTGATTATGTGAATGAATGTTAGTCTGTGTTTCTTTTTATAAATATATATATTATATAAATATAATATATATATAAACAATTTAGATACTAAAACTTTAACATTATATATATATATATAACTCCTTTAAAAACGATAGTTATATATAAATATATATAAACAACTTCTCGTTCGGTATCAGTTAGGTTTCATAAACACAATATTGTTAACTATCCGTTCGAAAGTGTTTTATATATATATATATATAAAACTATCCGTTCAAAGTGTATATATAATATATAATAAATATCCTTAAAGTGTTTATTTTATATATATATATATATAACACTTCGAACGGATAGTTGCAACAAACAACTACTTGCGTTTATTGAAACCTAAACATGATACGACACAGAACCTTACATCAACAAATGATTACGTTTTATTTACAGTTAAATTTTGTTTTTTAAATCTCACTTTTCAAGTGTTATTTTGTGTTTATTCAAAATTACATGTTATCTAAGGTTTTTAAGTATTATTTACATATTGAACAATGTATTCAAATTTATTATTGAAACCTCATATACTTCCTTTAAAATTCTTTGTCAAGTTTGTCTGCATATTTCACAATTGTGTAACCTAAAGATAAGCTTACATTACAAGAAAATATTAATCAAATGACAGCATGGTTAAAATTTATGCTTAGTTTCTTCTTAATTTCGTGCTTATTTTATTATTATTATATTATAAGTAAAAGCGTTGTTAATTTCGTTTTATATGAGGTTTTTCGTGTAGCAATACAATTTCGTTTTATTTCGCTTTCGAAAACATTGTAAATCATATCTAAAAACTATCAAAGAGAAAAAGTACTTGATTCCATTTTTTTTGGGTCACTTTTCACTTTATCGCATCTCACATTTTAAAGGGTTCTAACTAACCCAATCTGTCCTCCTATAGACCAATTAAGTAGGGAATAGGGCACGCGATAAAAGATAAATGTTTTTGCAGTTTTATAACAAATTTTTTGGCCAAAAAACTAATATTGCTGAGTACAAATATAGAGTTTAAATTTTTCACTGTATATCAACATTTTGAATACCGAAACGGTCGCGATTGCATATGTTGTTCCTGTTCCGTACAATAAATATTTGTATATGTCATTTTTAAAAATGTAAAGTAATGGTCAACTCGAAATTGATACTCAATTCTCAATCTTTGACCAAATAACAAAATAAACTAATAATACACAATTTCGATGCTAGGCTTTTGATCAAGCATTTATTTTATATCCCAAGTTTTAGAGTTTTTATAGCCACTAGCTTTGTTTTAAATAAAACTAATCTGTCTCTTGTAGAGACGAAAATTAAGGTAAACTGGGAATTAAAGGGCACGTATAAAAGAAAATCTGTTACTTCAGTTTTTGAAAACATTTACTGTGTACCAAGACCAACTAGAGTTTTGTTTGGCAATTTAAGATATGAACTTTTTTCTGTTGCGATATCAACAGTTTTAAATCAGATCATGAGGATAGGGCAGCCGGCATTAAACGACAAACTTTCTGAATGAAGAATAAAAGCTATCATTAAATTCTAGGACACCCATTACCGATATTCAACAACTGTTGACATCATCGTGTGAAGAAAATAATACTCTTTGTTTATACTGAAGGAACATTTGATTTATTTTGACCAAAATAAATTATTTTATATAAAAACTGCAAAAACATTTCCCTTTACTCGCGTGCCCTATATCCCCCATTAAGACATCAGTATCGAAATATAGTATCGGTGATCGAGAGGTAAAGGCTCGAGTCTCAGCCGGGTACATGTTTTTTAGTGTTTCACATGTGATTTTATCACTATGGTTTTTCCAAAACAGCTTTCCACTTCATGCGGCAGATCATCCCAAGGATTCAGAGGCATGGAGCAATAGTATTTTGGTAACCTCCTTAAACCCAAAAATAATTACAAAAGTTAGATGCTTTGTCACCAAACATTTAAACTGTGCATACAAAAAAATAATAATTAAGATTTCTGTAAATATAAAGCTACATTATTCTTATCTTCGCCATTCTAATCACCTTTAAAGAAGAACCTAGGTCTAAAAATGATAAAAAAAAACAGTACTTTTATGTGTTTGTGTTGCGGTTGCTGAAATAAAGTTTTCTGTAAAAGTGAGGGTCGCAGTTAAGTCATTCGACAGCAAACATTGTACTGTACAGTTTTAACAAGTGTTTAACTATAAACTATAAATAGTTATTCAATTATTTCAAATCATTACAGTTCAAGAGCTAAAAGGGTAAAACTTGCTATTTTATGCTTTTTGCGTATCTTTGTTAAGGTAGAGTGATCAATGAATGGGGTAAAATTTAGTCTCCATGCCTATGAAGTGTACACAATTAAATATTTATATCACCTAAGTTAAAGAAAAATAATTTCTAAAGCAATTTAAAAGAGGTAAAACCATTTTTTACTATACATAAATATTGTTATTTTTATATATCGATAATTTAATATTTATCTAAATTGTAACACACATCGTTAATTTATTATGTGTCTAAATTAATCATTGCAATAATAATTTATTTGAACTGTACATTTCATTAAATGTTTTGTATTGACTGTACCAATTGTAGAGACATCGCCAACTAGCCGATGAAGAGGGTCAGATAATCCCAACTAATGACACACCCAGGAAAAGTGGATTTCTGATTATATAAGACACCTACAGTCTAATACGGTCAGTAATTCTGTCATGGCCGGTGTTGCTGGAATGGGTTGAGATATTGCTACTTGCTATCTTTTTCAAGATACCCCCCTACCACCCACCTGTGTCAACTTTCCTGCCAAAATATTATATCAAATTTTTTTTTAGTAATTATCATTGTCACCTTCTTCAATGGCGGCATGGTATAATGTAACTATCATGTTAACTAGACTGCTTTTGACAGGAAAACGGGTTAATCCCGCGGGTTACTGAGATTTTTTCCAAAAAATTTTCCAATTTTCCCTCCGTGAAAATGTAGGGCAATT
>JBCFYV010003703.1:0-25450 GCA_039000515.1 Timema cristinae
GGGAATTTTATTTAAAATTTCTACTAAAAACCAGGGTTGGCTGAAAAGATTTGAAGCTTAAAAAGTAATTTTTTTATATTTATAGTAAAAAGTACGTGTTGTTCTATCTTGAGATAGTTATACCCAGTCCAACCATTAAACCTTATTTCTTTTGGTCCATCAAATGTTTCCTCCCTCTGCTTGGGTCTTCCCACTCTTCTTTTTTACTTAGTTGTGCCGTAAATCCCTGAATACCATTCCCACTGCAGACCTACCCCGAACCCTGCGAGTTTTGACTACCCTAAAATGTTTGTTGTGACCCAAAGGTTTTTCAGCTATCATTATGTGCCTCCCACATTTTCATCCAATTGTTGATAAAATATCTCCTTAAGCCTAGTTTTCGGGCCTTACTTTTTTTTCATCTTTTAGTTTAAAAGGGCCCTGTTTCGCAATATAGAAAAACTACCGGTAAAATGGGGTTTTGTATAAAATGAGTTTTACTCCTTTGACAGAGTGGATGAACATCAGACGAGTAATAAAAAGCATTCCGATTTTATTCTTTTCATAATTTCCAATTAATATTTTATCGCTTATTTAAAAATTGTTCCCCTGGTTTTTTGGGTTTTATTAACCGTCAAATATGTTGTTTGCTGAAATCTCTAAATTATGCCCTCAATCTGTTTCTGTGTGTTTATAACTTACTTAGTCTTTCCAAGCGTTCATTTTCAAAACCTTTTTCCCTTCCAGTTCTTAAAAGAAAAAGAAAAAACTTTTTATGTTCCTTATATTCCCTAAAATTCAAAATCTCTGCTAACTTAATGTTCTTTGTCCGTTTAGTGTCAAGCCACCATTTCAAAAAAAAGGGAAAATAAATAAGGTGTTCTTTAAGGCGGGGTGAATTGGTGTTAATTATTTAAAAAAAAATTAAAATTAAGTTGTAAATTGGCCTGTCTAAATTTTTCAAATATTGAATTTTAGGTTTTTGGGCCTATTTAATACGGGGCAATAAAAAAGTTGCATTAATACTAATGTTTAGAGAAACAGAGTTTTTGGGTATTTTTTTAAAATATTTAATGGGTTTGTTGTTTGGGCTTGCTTATGTTATAAAATAAGGTTTAGTGAAGGTCTGTTGAGCTTTTTGTGCCCCGTCCTCCAAAATTGGAAATCAGGGCGTAGGGGTCAATATATGACATCAAGAATTGTCAGATACCAAAAATAATATTAAAACCAGCCTGTTACATCCAAAAGTATTAACCTTTTGCTCGGGAAATTTTTAATTTTTAATTTTTGTTAAAAAAATATTTAATGATTTTCCCCTTGTTGAAAGTGAATTTTTTTTTGTTTTTAAGCAAAAACAGGGGTTTTTAAGTAGCACAAAACATTTTATAAAATTTTGTGTTTTGAACCAGCAATTTTGAATTTTGCGCAAAGTTGGTTCTTTGTTATTTTTATATTTTTCTAAAAGGGGGTATCGTGACTTGTTTTTGGTACTTTGATAGGAGTAGTCAGTACGGTACCCAGCCCATACGTAAGCTGGTTTTTTTTACTTTATTCCCCCCCCTGCCCCCGCGCCCCCGCTCCCCGGTCCTCCCCCTGCCCCCCCCCCCAAACAAACCCGGGACATGTTGGTTTTTGATTAATTTTTAAATTTATGTTAATTAATTATTTTTAATTGTTTATTGTTAATTAATTAATTGTTTTTGGGTTTAAGGATGATGCTTTTGTAGTTTTTTATTTTGTGGCTCCCGGACATTTTGGTTGTTAATTAATTAATTAATTGGTGGGGAGTTTTAGGGCGGTTGTAGTTTATTTTGGGCATACGTCTGACGTTGCGGCAGGAGGGTTGGCACGGCTTGCGCTACGGCTCAGGCCCTAAAATAAAACTTCGACTCTTCTGTCACAGGTTTGCCCCGGAACAAGTAGCTGAACCTTGCGCTAGGGTGGTTGGTGGTTTAGAGTGTGTTAATTTGGTTCCGAGACCCCCCCCTTTTCTTCGCCCCCTGACGCCCACCCTCCCGGGGGTGCCCAAGTGACCTCGATAACCTTGGGTTTTCCCAAGACGTAATTTTTGGGTTATGTCGAACCCGGCGTGGGTGGCGGGCAGACAAGACAAGTTGCGAAGAATAGATATTTGCCCCGGGGCAGGGGGTTTTTCCCCTGGGCCAGGTAGTCGGGCGACAAGACAAGTTGAGACAAAAATAGTATTGAGGTCATTGCCCCGGCGGGGGGTTTTTTCCCGGGCGCAGGTTGGTGGTCAGACAAGGGGACATGTTGAGACAAGATTAGTATTGACCCGGGGCATCGGTTGTCGGGGAAAAAGCAAGTTGGGCTGTAAAAAAAACGATGTTAAAAATATATATTTATTTATTAAACTCAAAAATTATAATTTTTACGGGAAATGACGCATTATTCGTTTTTACTTTTTTCTACGTGTTCTTAGATCCTTTAGTAAAATTGTTTTAGTTTAAATCCTGCATGTAATAGTCCAAAAACCGATAATTTGACGTGTTTTGTAAGTGCATGATAAGATCGGGTTTTTGATGTGCGTTTCCAAGTAGGTTGTTCTGGGTCGTGAATCCTTTCGATTTGTTGGGTCGATACACCAGAGGTGTGTCGATCAAATTTTTTTTTGCAATAGCGCGCAAGGGGTTTTTCGCCACATGTCCGTCGGTCGAGGGCGACATCGGTGAGGTCCCACACCTCACAAAGCACCCCCCGCTAGGTGTGATAGGCGACCTTTTTGTTTCCGGCGTCTTTTTCTCGTTGATGACGCCATACGGTCACCGAATTGTTCGGAGGATTTCGTGATTAGTCAGACTTTCTTCTGGGGGGTTTTTGCGTGTTGGTGAAAAACTTTGATTGACCGCTTTGGTGCTCAGTTTTCCTTTTTCTGTAGGGTTAAACAGGCGCAGTTTCCCCCATTTTCTAGTTGGAATAGGGCTTTAAAGTTGTTCTTGCTTCATGCCGACGATGATCATTGGGCGTCGACCCACCCAAGGGGGGAAACAATGTGTTGAAAAATGGTGAGGCGAGGGGGTTTCGC
Source organism: Timema cristinae (assembly GCA_039000515.1). Lineage (NCBI taxonomy): Eukaryota > Metazoa > Arthropoda > Insecta > Phasmatodea > Timematidae > Timema > Timema cristinae. The sequence goes on from JBCFYV010003703.1 coordinate 3,023, forward strand.
AAGCTTTGCTTTGCTACCGAAACGTCTTGCCCTTTCCCATGATGTCAGGGGTTTTTATGGCCGGCACACCCCGGGACCCCCTTTTTATAGGGATGCCACCTGGACACGGCCCTTTGAGGGCGACAGCCCACATCTTGAAAAATTATTGAAATATTCACCCCCTTAGCGTCGTTGGCTTTGTTTTTTTGGTGGGCGAGAATTTGGTTTTGGAAATTTTTCAGCGGAATGTTTGGGCGCGATAGGAAGGTCATGAGACAGAATCCCCCGCAAACGTCTGTGCGATGCTTTGAATTTGTGCTTAAAAATGGGACGGCAAAAAAGTGTTTTTGCGTATAAATGCCAGATGTGACTTTTAACGCGGTGGAAAAACCTTTAACTTCGAAGTATTCCCCCAACGCCGTTCTTGTGATAAAGATGGCGACCCAATGCGCCCCGGGTTTTGGTGGGGGACGGAAATAGATAGGGGGCAGGTCGAGCATTCTAGGGGTAGTGATCGCGGGGAAAAACACCGACCGTACAGAAGGGAAACCAGTATTGTTTTCGCGAGTATTGGTGTGCGTGTCCATTTCATTCATCCAGTCTCGAAGTCCCCAGCGATAGGGCAGAGAGAAATTCCATACGAATATGTGTCATGCACATGGTGCGCCCCAAATTTAGTGTTTTCGTGAGACAACCTTGTCGTAAGATCTACGATGGGTGTGACTTTTTTGCTAGAAATTTTTTTTTCTGCCCCTTGATTTGGGGATGGTTTCTCCCGCGTGTTCCCCGGGAGATGAGGGATTCGGTGGCTGAAATCCCCCCACCGTAACCCCGGTGATCCCGTGCAGTTTTTTGACTTATAGTCGGCTTTCTTTCGGGCATCGGTGGAAAGTTTTCGATAGGTATGGAGGTTTTAAACCAATGTTGAAGTAATGTGCCGCATACAGATAAAACATCATTCCTTGCTTTTAATGTTGTTGTGTGATGAAGTCTGGAAATCCAAGAGTCCATAGTTAAATGAAGGGGGTAATGGGGGGAACCCGTTTTATTAATTCATAATCGGTCAAAACGTTTTGTCCTTGTCAATGGTGATGTTTTGGGCAAACTCCCCGTAAGATACAGTTGAGGGTTTTTCGGGGAAGCTGGGTGAAGCTCACTTCGTTTGCCCGGAACCGTGTCTCGTCAAATTCCAAGTGAGTCATGTGGGGGACAGATTAGGTGTGAGATCGAAAGCCATGAGATATATATCTTGGGGAAGGCTTCTCGTGTGTGTCGCTCCCCCTGTTCATAAAATGGATACCCGTTCCAGAAAACAGCGTGTGGGAGGACATGAATAGTGCCCGTTTAAAAAAAATGGGTGAAAACGGTTTCGACGGTATTTGTTCCCGTCCAGTACGCGAGAAAATGGTTCATGCCGTAGGTTTGAAATTTTGGAACGGGTTCTTTTTGGGCGTTCCGTTGAACGCGGTTTGACAAAAATCCACGATGAACCGTTTGGGTAACGGGCCCGGTAAATACGTTGTCAGCGTTTTCCCCTTGCACGCCGTGGAATAGTGGGTTTTTTTTAAAAGGGGTGGGGATACTTTGGGGGAAATGACATTTAATGCTTTGGCGTGTGCCAACGTATAGAAGGTTACTTTGACACCTCAAAAAAAGGCCGGCTTCAACGAGTAAACCTTTAAGTGAGGGGTTCAGGGACCCCCAAAAGGGACAAAAACCGTCTCGGAAAGGACCAACGGCTCGGATTTTGGCGCCGTTCAAAGGTATTTATTTTGGTTAAAAGCCCGGTAGATCCCCCAAAAGATCCAGTTTTTTTTTTTTGGGGTGGGGGAAACTGGCGGGCCCCAATCCCTGTTATTGGCGTTAGCCCCCTTAAAAGGTTCCGGGGGTGTTGCGAACCCAGACCGCAAGTCAAATGGTTCTTTTGGTTTCGCTGTTGAAATTTGGAGCGTTTTAAATGTACGCTCTATAGGCTAGTGTTGCTGGGCGGTTTGTATTTTTTTGGTTTAAAAACACGTCCACCTGCGTAAATAGAGAATGCACCCAAAATGTTGACGGGGGAGCGATTGATCCCCCTCTGTGAAAGCGCCCCCATGGGTTTATGATGGCCGCCGTATGAGATAGTCTGGGGAAAAAAGATCGATATACAACTCGCCTTTGTCCAGAAACGGTAAAATTTCGATGGGTGAATAATGGGTGAGGGAAGGACGGTTTTTTTACTGGACCCATTGCCCGCTTTAAGATGGTTTTGGTGGGTGGCATGGAAAAGAGATCGAGTTACTGTGGTGCACTCGAAAGGATGGGGGTTTAGAAACGACATTTTAACAAAAATATTTTAGCTTCTTTTTGATCTTTTTAGTCGGGTGACGACCTTAGAATGACGTGTTGCTTCCTACGACGCCCTTAGAGCTGAGCCGTTCTCAGGGGTTTTTTGATCTTTTTTGCCTTGCGTTTAGGTTTTTTTCCCAGCCTCGCCGCCGTTGCCGGGGCCTTTTGAAAGGACCGTTGGTTGGAAACGTCGGAGACAGTCGATACCGTATAAAGCGCCTGTTTTCGGGCCCTTAGCCCGCTTTCGAACGGTACGCGCTTTTAAAATCCACTGAAAAAACTTCCAACCCATGCCCCCTTTGTGGGGAACACCGAGGTAGATCGAAGATATTCCTGTTCCACCCGGGTTGATGTAGTATCTTTGTAGAGAATTTTCATGTGAGCAGGTCGAAAATGAAGTTTACGACACTTTTCCAAACTCGAAGTAAGGTTCAACGGCGGTTTTTAATTTTGTTTCTAAGTTTTCAATTTCCCTTCTAAGCCCCGGCATGTAGTGCAAGGGTCGTAGCTATTGTCTTTTTGTATCCCCTTTGGTAGTTTACTTTGTTGATCCCGACGATACGTCAGCGGTCCCCAAAATGTCACCAGGGGCTGAGGCTCGACGATTCCATGTTTGTACATTGTGGGGGCGGCAGTAGAATGTTGGCGGCGTCGGAGATTTTGGTCTTTATCAGATTAGTTTGGATCAAACCGAGCTGCGATTTTTTGAGTTGATAGACTCAACAGCTGTTTATTTGTGAAAAGAAATAATTCCACTTTTTTTTTGGGGTTTGTGTACTTGAAACAACCCCGGAACCCTTTTTAAAAGTTACTTCTTTTAGGCTTTGTAAATTTCATGGTAGTGCTGTATTTTCCCAATAGGGTTGATCTTTGATATTTGTTCCACGCCGTTACGTCCACCCAGTTGTCCTACTATTTTTGACCCTCGGGTCGGTGGTGGAAAGAACGGGTATTGAAATTCACCCCGAGCGACTTCCACCACCTTCGGGGTGAAAGACGGAAAGGGGAAGTTGCGTGGTGAAATTCGTGAGGGTTTTTTTGGGAAATTCCTTTTTTAAGAGCTGCGCTCGGCAAAATGATGTAAAATTGGTCCTTATGGTGTGCGCTGACGTAATGGGGGTTTCCGGAATTAAACTTGGGGGGTAACCTTTCCACTCACGTACACCTTTCTTTCTGGCCCGCCTTTACCCTTGACTAGTTTTTTTTAATTTTTAAAAGTTTCGGGGAGAGTACGCGTTGCAATTCAGGTTCGTAAAACGTCCCCTCCACTCTTCCCCGTCAAGTCTTTTTGAGTCTGTGACGACGGGTTTGTTCAACACGACACTACTGACTTTGAAAATTCTTCGCCCCAAATTTGCTTTTTTAGCCTTTTCAAACAGATTTTGGATTTGTTTCGCACCGTTCCCCCGATTTTTTTTAGGTTCGAGCGGGGACCCCTTTTGCGTCAGATTATTCTGAATTGAAGCCTTTATTTTCTGAAACGTCGGGGGGCCCATCTTGATATGGAAGTTTGGACCCGTTGTAAGCGTCGACTAGAGTTGGGGACGTCCAATACCGATACGTGTTTTTTTTGGAAAGTGGCCCTGCGTCCTTTCAGATTTATTAAACCGTTCCACGATGCTTCCCTTCAGTCTGGATTATGAGTGGTGTTTATGCACGTCTTTTGTTGAGAAATTTCCGGACTGCCTCCCCGTGAACTCTGCCCCTTGCCCTTTCTGTATGTTAGAAGTTTACGGCCGCTTTGTTTAAAAAATTTTTCCCAAAAAGGCGTCTCTCACGATGTCCCCGTCTTAATGGAAGCGTCCTCCCCCAGGCCATTTACTAAAAAGTCGTGCGGTGAGAAAGTACATGCACCGTCATTGTATTTTCGAGACTTCTCATTCGTTACTCGGTTGCCAGAGATCGTAAATTTTTGACACCACGTACTTGTTGCGTGGAATTTTTTTTTATACAGGTTTGTGAAGGTATAGGTCTGCGGCGAAGCCTTCTCGTTTTTTTTGGGATCTTTTTTTGACCCCTTTTGAGCGACGCCCCCCTGCAAACCTGCAGGTGGAAGGGTTTAGTAGATTTTCGGCTGCTTTCCCATTAAGCTTTACGGAGCCCCATTTTCATCCCCCCTCTTCAGTTTATTTTCTTTGGGCGTTGCGACGGTGTAAGTGGTTGTGGAGGGGCGTGGGATCTTATTGGGCGCCAAATTTCGGTTCACAAAATTTCTTTCGGAACGTTTATATTTTGCGCGCCGTGAGAAACTCTCGCCACCTGATGGTTCGCTGTGTTTTTCTTGTCTGACCAGATCTTTAAATAACCCAAATTTTGGATCCACGAAGAGGCGTATCTTGAATACCCCTTTCCGTTTGGCCCCAAGAATCCCGCCTGGGGACTAATTGTTTATTTAAAAATTTCGCTTTTTTAATGCCTGTGCTGGGTACAGTTTTAAAGTACGTTGGGATGGGAAAATTTTCGACACTTCAGGGTGGTAGTGGTGGGGGTTTCAGTGGAGGTGAGTGTTGACAAATGGGTAGCGCTGTGCATTTTTGGTATAAAGTCCATTTAGACTTGTCGTAAAGTTTTGAAGCGAGGATTTTTTCCATTTCCTTGTCCAACCGGACCAAATTTGTTGCCAAGCCGTTTTGTTGGTGGTGTTGCCGTACGAGTAATTTTTCCCGGGGCAAAATATCACTTTTTCGTGTTTTCCCATTATTTACTTTTTGAATAAGGAACCCGAGGCCCCCGTGATTAGGGGGCCCAAAAGAAAGGGAAAGAACGCTCCTCCTTTCTGAACGGTAGTCGTCTTTTTCTTCAAGCAACTCTCCTCGTTTGACAGCTTGCGCAAACACCTGCTTGTGAGACGAACTTTGTCTTTTGCGCATTTTTCAGCGGTCCCCGCCCTTTTAAAAAGGTTGTAGGCCACTCGAAACAGGTAAACCCAGTTTCTGTCGGGTTTTCTCAAGGCGACTCGTTGCTGTGGGGTTCTTTCGATACTCAGTACAGGGGTGCCCTCTTAGCCCTTTGGGGATCTGGTTATGAAATGATTGAAAGCGGGAAGAGTGTCGGTTGTTTTTTTATAGCTTTTGCGCGGTAGAAAACGCAGCGGACTTTTTGAGGTTCTATATCTGAACCATTTGGTGTACCTTGTTTAAATCTCAATATATAGCCGTGAGGCGTTTGTATCGGTTTAAAAGCCTTCTTCAAAAAAAACACGGGGTTTTTTTGGCGGGACTTGTGTGAAAAGGTTGAATTGGGGTTTTACCCCTGGGTTTTTAAAAAGCAGAAATAATGTGCGTTTAAGGAAATTCTCTTTGGCCTAGCCTGATGGAATATTTTTTGTGTAAGGTAATGCGAAATTTTTGTGGTGGCACCCTTTGGTGAAATTTTCGACGGCCACTTCGTTGGCTTCACGCATCAGATCGCCCCAAGAACTCAGCTGTGGGGTCATTACAGACTCATCCTTTTCCCGGGCAATACCTTACGAATTGAGGGGGGATTTTTGTCTTTTTTGAATCCGGTTCCATAAGCAAAATCCCCAGGGATTTTTATCAAATTTAACGTAAACCCATTGTGTCCAAGTGACGGAAAAAATTTGTACAATATGTGATTTTTTCCCCACCCGGAAGGGTTATGTGGCCAAAAATGGATGTTTAAATTTTTCCTAATGTTTGGACTGAGCTTATAAGCTATTGAGCTTGTTTTATGGTAGGAGGATGTGTAGACTTTTTAAACCCCAAAATAACAATTTTTCAATATTTTTTTGGTCAAAAAAAAGATGTGTAAAATATACCGTGAATTTTACAAGATATAATTTTTAGTATGAACATAACTGGTTTTTTAAAATATTTTTTACACCGTGAAAAGTATTCGGAAATATTTACAATAGGGGGGGAATAGTGGCCTGATACTAAATAAAGATGGTTTCAATTTAAAATAAAATAAATATGTATAAGTTTTTATAATTGTTGAATAGATTTTAAATAAAGTTTTTATAAAATGGGTTTTTATTATATTTGACTAAAAAGAAAAAAAATTTTAAAAAACAATTTTTAGATTTAAAATAAAAATATATAAAAAAAATTTATTATAATTTAAAAAATTTTATATATAAATTAATAATTGACTGAAAAAATCAGGTAGGCAGAGGCTGTGGGCAAAAAAAAATTTAAAAAAAAAAGTACCCCAGGTGCAAAAAAAAATATAAAAATTGCTCGTTTTATGCGAAAAAATATAAAAAAAATTTCAAATCTTTGAAAAATGGTTTGTCAGTGGAACTTCTAGAGAGAAGAAAAAAAAAAGATGGTTTTCAGCCCTTTAAAATAAACCTTTTATTCGTGGCGAGCGCGTTTAAAAGGCTTGTACCCAAACGGCAAGTATTAAAATATTGTTACGGTTTTTTGGTGTAACGGGCCGGTAAAACTTTACCCTGCGAAACGGTACTACAGTCGCAGACCTTTTCTTAAAAATTTGTGCGGATCTGTATGTTTTTTCCCGAGCCTGTTCGGTGACCATCGCTTTAAAAACTTCAAAATTAACATCTTTCCCCGGTTCCCTTGCTTATGGTGATCCGCAAACCCCTTGCACACCGTTTTTGTTTTGGCAGGATCGCCCCCAAAAAAATCGGAAAGCGTAATTTTGGAATCCAGTAAAAAAGGTGTAATGTAGCTTCCCTGGCCCGTAACCCGAAGTTCACGGTGAGGTCACTAAAAAGTCCCCGGTCGGCGGACCCAAGCGCCGGGGGGTTCGGTGAATAAAACGCATCTGTATCATGATAAAAAACGCGGCCCCCCAATTGTTCGGGTGCTGTTAAGTGCAACCTACCCATAGCAGTCGTGTAGCACGCCACCGCCCATGTGTTGGGTTGGGCGCAAGCGTCACGGCATCCTTGAAATTTGAGGAACAAAACCTCATTTTTTTACATAAATGCGCTGTCCCGGTATTTAGGGATCCGTCGGTATTTTGGACCCCCTGATAGTCATTGAAGGCTAGTGTGGTAAATGGGTCTTTCCCCAAACTTTCCCCTATGTTTTAAAAAAAGTTTGCCAGGTGCTGAGACCAGGGTTTTTCCCAAACAGAGAAAAATTAGTTTTAACCCTTTCCTTTCCTCTTTTTGAATGTATGCAACTTTTCCTCTTGTGAGGTCACCATCAGGCCTTTGTGGTTCTTGTTTATTTTCAAAAAAGTATCAATGTACCCCTGAACAGGCCCCCAAACGCGTCTGAGGTCATAAAAAGATACATTGTACTCCCCCCCTTCGTCAGCTTAACGGTTAGCCTTTTTTAAAGGCTTTCCCGGGTTCCCTCATCACCCAGAAGCCGTTTAAAAGCGATTTTTTTTGTTGTGCTGACGCGCCTTGGGTTTTTTCCTCTGATTTTACACAAGTTAAAAAATTAGTTGTGGTGCATCCGGTAGGCAATTTTGGGCAGGGAAAAAATTTTGCGGAGGCGTACTGTAATTTTGGCTATGCCTTCTACTTGATCTTTAGACGGCAATTTTTTGGTTCCAAGTGAATTTTGGGGGGAGCCCCACTGGGGATTTTTTTTACTTGCCAAACGTATGGATCAATGAACAACACCAGACTTTATTTCTCCCCCCCAAAAAAGGTCTGTTTCGTGGAAGGTTGATTCAATTTGTACGCCCCCAAAAAATGCATCCCCTGGGATGAGGGTTCCCTTGGGTTTCCCCCGTGCCGGAGTACAAATTGTGCAAGTCTTGTCTGTGCGTTTCATCGCATTAAACATACCTCCCCCTCTCTAGCCATGTAGCAGTTCTTAAACTTTTACAAAAAAAGCCATGGTCGCTCTAAGCGTTACATGGGCTCGTGGGGGCTTTTTTTGACGGGGGTGGTCTGTCGGGTAACGGGGGGGGGGCCCCGTGCAATAACAGCCCAGAATGGAAGACGGTGGTGGTATCTCCGCTTTTAACAAAACGTCTACACGCGCCCTAAAAAATATTCCTCACCCGGCCCTTATCCATGAAGAATAGAGACACCCCCCCCGTGATGGGCCTCCAGCGAGCCATTGTACAGCGACGTGGATGTTGTTTCCACCGATAGCCACCGTTAGGGATAATACGTGTTTCTCCTTAAAATGATTCGGGGGTAAACCAAAATGGCCGCCAGCTATCTACCGCCTCTCTGAAAGGATCCACCTTTTTTTCCATGAGATTCTCTAAATTTTAGGAGGCCTTCCGTAGGATTTACATCTTTAACACAAAACAGTTCCCCCTCCCGGTTTAAAAACAAGAATAATTTCTTGACCCAACGGTCATTTCCACTTTCAAAGTTTCCTTTCCCCAATGACATCTCGCGATCTGTAGTCCTTTTGGTGGGAAGGGACCCTATACCCCCCGTTTTTTTTTATTTAAAAAATGGGGGAAATGTCCCCTTGGCCCAAAAAAAAGTCCAAGCCCAATTTTGGGCAATTTGTACAACGATTTTGGGAGAAAATTCAGTGAGTCAATAAAGTGGGCGGGCCCTTTTTAAGCTTTTGGGTGATTTTTTCCCCGTTCATTATAAATTTTTTGGGGTCCCTTTTTTTTTCCCCCATATGTATCTTAAAAAAAAATTACCATCTAGGATTTAGCGTTGGGGCCCATAAGTGGATTCTTAAATTTTTTAAGCTTTAATTTGTTTTATAAATTTAAAAATTGGGCCATGTGGTATACCCTTGAATATGCGGCCTATCGCCCCCACGTCGGTGCAATGTAGTCATTTGCAGGGAAAAACAAGCCTACAACGTTTGCAGGACCTTGGTTAGTTATGCAAATAGTGCCTGCCGCACCTTGAGAAGCGTTTCTTGTCTGCATTCAAAATTAGTAAAAAACATGAAATTCTCTTTTCCAGTGACGGTTTGATGGGGCCTGTTCTATAAAAGAAATGCCAAAAGGGGTGGGTTCGATACTCTTTCAAAAAGTCTATAACACCTTTGTAAAATTTGATCTTCCGTGAAAAATTGCCCCCATTTCGCAAACCTTTTTGAATACAGCCGACCTGTGACCATGAAAAAACCTGGAGTTTATGGTTATCAAAGCCGTTTTGATTTTTGAACCAAGCCCGCAGTTTTACGACCCCAGAAGGGCCCCACGCTTTCAAACCGCTTTAGTGTAACCTTTTTTCACGCGGATTCCATTGGGCGCATTCTTTTTATCAAATGGCACACGGTATTGCGGCAAAAATACGAGCACTTAAAAGCGGTGTCAAGAAAGTTTGACGTCAAAAGGTTTGCTTTTCGTCGTGAAAATACAAAATCAAAGTGCCCCTTAAAGGAAAGTTCGGGGTAGGGCCCCCCCCTAAAGCCTGTCTCCCCCCCACGTTCCCTGAACATGTGATTTTGTATTGGAAAGATATGCTTGAAATTGTTTAGTCAGTTATTCCCACCCCTTTAAAAGTTCACACGGGCATCAGGGATAGTTCCTTGCTTTGGTTTTTTGAATTTTGCGGCCTGTATAAAATTTTTTAAGGGGTTCACGTCCTACATCTGGTTCTCTTTTATTATCCCTATAGCTTTGGACAAACCAATGCACGGGCAAGGCAAAGACTGTCGCCTTTTGGATGTGTGATCCCTTGGTTTTTTGCGGCTATTATGTCTCGGGGAGAGGTTTATCAAAATTTTCGTCCCCTCCCGCGGGCTCCTTAAAATGGGGGAGTTTAACGTACAATTTTGCAGTACTCAAAAACAAATATTACTCTGCGCCGCGCACGTTATCAAGAATGTCTAGCGTTTTCTGGTTGCTGCAAATGGACAAACAGGGCTTAACGTTGAGTCAGTGTACTCAAAAAGGAAGCTTTCGGGGTCTTTGGCAATAACGCCATGGGCCGCAACCCATGAGCAAAATTAGTAAATTTTTTCTTCAAAACAGTTTTTGCGCATATAGCTTGCTGGTGCCCAAAAATGTACGGTAAATTTCCCAACCCGGTTTAAAGAAACGCCCAATTGTTTTCCTCTCTTGAACGATCGAAGGGGACGCCATTTTGCAATGCCCCCCCCTTTGATTCACTGGACCCCTAATTCCTGTTGTCGGTGATGAAGGCCTGCTATTGCGGTCTATGGGCCCCCATTCCCTCGCCCCCAACGGGCCCCGAACCCCTCTCACTGGCATAGAGGCAGGGGTGAAGATGTAGACGAAGTGGGCCGGGGTCGAACCCCGTTCCCCGGGGGCTGGGCGGTGCGGTACGTGGGGTTTGGGTGGCCCAAGCTGGCGGTGGAGCTGTTGTGGGGCGTTCCTCCCTTTCCCGGGCCCCATTTTAAACTATAATACATGTCAAATTAAGTTGTCCAAACATAATTTCTTTAGCTCAAACCCCAGGGGGCACATTTGGTGGGGATGTGAAAAAAATAAACCCCCTGGTGGATTTGAACATAGAAACCACTCTTTAATATTTTCGGTATTAATATAAAATGTTAAATTTTTTTTTCTAAGCATTATTGCTTATCTAAAAATTACAGAGTCAGCTTTGTATGAGGAGAGTGAAAAAAAAAACCCTTTTTTACCCTGGGAAAATTTTAACCCAAATTATTCTTTTACATTTATTTTATATAAAATGTCAATTAAAGATTTCCAAGGCAACCCTAAATGAAATTTATTTTGTAATTTTAAAAAAAGTATTTTATCAACAGCGCTTTCGTCTTTAAAATACTTTACGCTGAAATTTTTTCAATAGTAAAGTAATTAAAAGTGAAGATTATTGCCAAAGGCCGCAGATTTTATTTTGAACTGGGAAAATATATATTTGATTGTTTGGGTATATCTTCCATAATGAACGAGCGTTGTTGTTTTTTTGAACATGATAATAGGGGGTTTGGAAAAAAGCGTCTCGGGCCAACTATGTTACTTAAAATCCCCGGGGGGTAGCAACCATCAAGAACCCGCCGTTTTGGCCCTTTTTAATGGGCAAATCAACCCCCCCTATGCCCCAAACTTTGCTACATACACTCCCAGGGGGTAGCAACCGTCAAGAAACTATCCCGTCTGTCGTTTGGTCTAAACTGTTTGCTAGGCATCTGTTATAATTTTTTACAAGTTACATATCTGTAAAATTGCGAAAAAAAATGTTCCCAAACATGGTAAAGCATTTTTTTTTTCCCTTTAATTTATATTTTTGGCCGTTATTTTTTCCAAAGTCGGTTGTTTTTTAAATTAAGGATTGGGCCCCATGTCTGAATTAAAAAAAGTGAAAAGTTTTGAGTTTGTGGGTCAAAAAAAGGATAAATTACATTTTTGTCGCTTTTTTTGGTAGATTTTTTGTAAAAGCAAATTTACTAATCAGTTTACCTATTTAAAAAAAAAGTTTTATATGAATCATAAAAAAAGTTATTATTAGTGTGTCTCCTTTTTTTAGTTCCCTTAAAACATTAAAAATTAAATTTTATTGATCCAAATAATTATTAAATAAAATTTTTCTTTTATTTGTTAAAATTTTTAGCTACTGTTAATAAAATTAAAATCAATAAGGGCAATAAATCCCAATACAACCAAATCGGAGGGCTTTTTTTAAATAGGTTAACCCCGATTTTTTAACCCCGTTTTTTAAAATTTTTGGTATACTAATAACAAAATAATTTGTTAAAAGTTGGCCTAAATTATTCTTTAAAAAAAATTCATTTAATTTTTAGATTGGCTTAAAAAATAGACTTTTGGTTTGTTTAAAGTTGTAATTTTATATTATTTATCTACCAAGACCAAAGCATTTCTACAAAGTGTTTGGGTGTGGGCTGAAAAATTTTAATTAAAGGTCAAATAGTGGTTGGAAAAAAAGTGCCGAAGATTTCGCTGAAAAAACAGGGCCCCTTCAACCTTCTCCTCGTAATATTATGTTGCCGGAAAAAATCCGGTACTAAAAAGTTATATTTTGCGTCTTATAAAAAAATTTCACATGCCACGTTGAGTGGTGGAAAAAATTGTTTGTTAAAAATTATTGATATCTTTGTTTTCCGATATTAAAAAAATATTTTCTACAAGGAACTTTGTACAAAATTTTTCGTAGGCCAAAATTTTTTTTGGAAACTTTATGTAAACCCGATATAAATTTCAATACCTCTAGTGCAATATTTCCCCCCCATTCTTTTTTTTATAAATTTGGGGCTTAAATTGCAAAAAACTCATTCTTTTCTTACATTCCACAAAAAATGTCCCCCACCAACCCCTTCTTTGTTGCCGCCATATTTAATTGTCTACTTCATTGTAAGTTAGAAAGGGGACCAATTTTTTTTCAGATGCAAGTAGACTTTCTGTTAGTAGCTTGTTGTCTGTTTCACGGTGCTAGCTGTGCGGGCGCAACCAAATTAGTGTACTTGCATTAGTACTAAAATCGTGTCAACGGACCTAAAGGGGTCGAGTTGCGACGATTTTTTAAAAAGGTGTTTGTGCGGAGAGGGAGCTTAACAACAGGCTTTTTCAAACTAGTGGTGGTAGTGTAGATGTTATTACTTGCAGGCGGTCAAGGGGTTCAAATCTAACCAAACAGTGGAGTGTATTTTTTCCCCCAACATGAGAGGCGAGGTGCCAGGATGTCTGGGTCCCAGGTGAGGCCGCCCGAAACGGGGGGGTGCTGCGCGTTAGGATATCGGGGTTGATGCGAGGCCGGGGAACGGCAAGGGGCTGCGCTCTGGTCTGTGAGTCCCGCAAATCCCGTGGGGAAAATGATGACCCCCTGAAAGCCCCCATCCAAAACCGAAAGGATCCCCTAGTTGAATTTAAAAAAATACTTTGTTAGCATTTAAGGGGGGAAAAAAAAAAACACCGACAATCTCTAAAATATTGTAAGTATTAAGTTTTCCCATAGACGATTGGCATTGCCCCAGACCATTTTTTATCAAAGTTTGAACTGCTCCCAGAGGGTGGAAAACCCCCCGGTTTTACACCCCCCGATGCTGTTGGGGGGTCTTCAACTAAAAAAAAAAGAAGAAAACCATTGTCGCCCGCTGTATTGGCATAAAAAAAAAACATGGTTAAATATCAGAAAAAAAAACTTACCTAAATTTGAAAATTTTCTAGCGATCGAAATCTTTTTGATGTTGGCGGCGTCAATCCCAAAATTTAAATGACCAAATGTAAAGAATGGTTTTTTTTTACTCTCTTCAAAAGCCTGCCGTCGAATGACCTATTACTTAAGTGTCTCTGGCATGCGCTTAAAATCTGTCTTTAAAACCAGTGTAAGTCCCCTTTAATATGACTGCTCCAACTATCGCGTTGCTGGACGGTCTCTCGGCGCTCCGTTCAGTCAAACGCAATGATGCACACACAGAACGAGCAGCCGGTGGGCAAAACGGGGGGGTCACTCAAACCTCCCTCCTAGTGCATTGAAGGTACATTTTTTCCACTCTCGCAATTTTGAGTGATTTAGTGTGGGCTTAAACTTTCATACGGATATATTCCGCTAATTAGTGCGAAAAGGCTATTCCCATTAAATTTGGGTTTTCAGCACACCCCCTTTTCCACGTGGGTGAGATTTTTAACCGGAACTTGCAGTACAAGCGATGTAAACGAATACGAATGGATAGCAAATGCTTTGGACCACATGCACTTGCAAATGTTGGGTGCATTGGGTTTCTCTTTAAAAAATATCAAACATTATTTTTTTCTTTGAAACAGTTTACTAAAATATAGCCTATCGCTTAATTAAAATACCCAATAATATAAGAATATTTAATGAATCAACTTATGTGTGTGGTAACTTTTTTTCTTTAAGATTTTAGTTTTATTTAAAAACTATAATTTAATTTTTTTTTGTTTCTAGGGTGTCGTTTTAAAGGGCCAATTGAGCGTTGTAATTGGAACACGTCCATTAATTACTAGGGTGCTTTTTACACTCCCCAAAGCCCCCTTTCACGGGATGTAAAACCCCTCTTCCCTGCAAATGATGGTGCACAGAATTAACATTGCGGGAGGTCTCTCTGGCCCCGTTCAGACAACTGCAAAAAAATGCACACACAGAAGAACAAAGACGGGGGTGCAAAGGGCGTCGCTAAAACTACCCTCCTCAGTGCATTGAAGGTACTTTTTTTTCCACTCTCGCAAATGTTGAGTGCATTGATGGTGGGGGTTAAAAAAAATTTCATAGGGATATATAATATGTTGCGAAAATTAAATTCAATATAAAAAGCTAATAAATTTTTCCGAAATATAATTGGGCATTAATTATTTTTTCTGTTATAAATTGGGTGGGAAAAAATAAAAAAGGGGGTTTTCACTTTAAACGTGGGGAGAAAACACGCTTAAAACTTTAAAATTTTATTTAATATCCCTAAAAAATTTAATTTGGGCGATGGAGCCCCCCCTCCCTTACCCCTGTTGGTGTGTGGTGGGAGAGCTTCAGGCCCCCAAAAACATGGGGCCCCTTTCAGGAATGTTAAAACGAAATGCCGTTTTAACGGGAGTTTTTGAGCTGCCTTAAAGTGTCTATTTTTAGAAAACCAATGACTCCCCAAAGGGAGTGGAGGTTATTGCTCGGTACCACTCCCAGAAGGTAATGACCGGGGGAGAGGGGGGAAAAAACAAGGATGAAAAAACCCCGGTTGGGGGGGGGGTGGGGGGGAAAAGTAAAGGTAAGTTGGTCATCAAAGGAGCGTGCTCCTATGGAGTGCTTTCATCATTTTCCCAAATTTGGGGATCCGGAGGAGAAAAACTGAAATCGTGGGGCGCGAGCCCCGGGGCTCTATGTTCAGCAAATAAATACAGCCCTAATTGTGAATTAAAAAAACCTTTTCTACCAAAAAATAACTCCCAAAGCCCCTTCCTACCCAAATTTAAATTTAAATTTAAAAACCAAAAAGTCCCGGGTTGCAGCAATTAAATAAAAAAATAAACACCTCCCCTCCCAAAATTAATAAATTATTAGTTAACAATAATCAATTAACAATAATTAATTAAAGATAATTAAAAATTAATCAGCAAGAAAACCAAAAAGTCCAGGGTTTTTAGGGGAGGGGGAAAAAAAGCAGGTGTAGGGAAAACCAACAGCCAAACAGAGGAAAGTAGGGTTTGGGAAGGAGGGGGGGGGGAAGGAGGGGGTAGCCCAAACAAGAGCAGGAGGCGTGGTCACGGCCAAAACCCACCATCCCGCGTGATTTCAGGGGCCTGAACCTACTGTTTTGGTTACGCAATTTCGTTTTTTATTTTAGGATTTTTTCATAAATTATGGCATTTCGTAGGTAAAACTATATATAGCTTGCCACGTAATGGTGGTGTGCTGGAAACCCCCGTAAGTAAACTGCCCCCACAAAAAATGAAAGTTTTACTAGTTTGCTAGGATCTTCAACACTTAAGTAATTTGTGTGGCAATTTTCAACTTTTTCCTTATTGGAAAGTTAGGAAAACTCTGGGTGACAAACATCGCATGCAACAACGTTGCGCCAAAAAAAGGATATTGTATTTTACAGTTTTTTTGCCCAATTTAGTAGTCAAAATGGATTGAGTGATAATTTTTCCCTCTAATTTCTATTTTGTGGAGTATTTTAATCAAATTTATCTTCTTCTCATGTAGGGTTTTAAATTTTTGACCAAAGGCTAACGAAAATTTTTTTGATATACTATGCAGTAGAATAACGTTCACCAATGACATTGAAACCTGAAATTGTAATTCACAAAAGCACACACATTTCTTTACGACAAATAGGGATCAAAAATACTGTGTTTATATTAAATTATGGCTTCTTTGTAGTGAGTTTTCGAATTTTATTTTCTCAATTTATATCCGATTATATTATTTTTTTTTTGTACTAAAAGTCAAGGTATGTGAAAAAATTATCCCAATAAATTAAAAACCCAGTATTAGGGTATTGTTCCTGGTTTTTGTTTATAACAACACTTTCACCCCAAACCCCAAATTCCGAATTCCATTACAATTTTTTCCTTGGAATAAATGGGAGAATACAATCATAATCCCGTGGTGAAACCTAGACTTAAATCGAAATGATAGGTCTACATCAAAATTAATAAACTGTTGCGTTCATATTGGGAAAAATTTTGGAAATTTTATTATTATGAGCACCCCGGGCTTACTACCCCTTGGGTATACACTTACACTAATGTGTAAAGGTAGGGTGTTTTGAGTGAAATGGAGGACCTCGTTTTTACGGTCCGAACACGGTGGGGCCTGGGACTATGGAATTAATTACTTTAGTACATTGTTTTAAGATTTGCATTTTTATTTTTTTAAAACGCCCCAAAATGAGCAATTTTGTTCCCGTATGGCACTATAAAAAGTCATAGAAAGGCGGAATGGAAAAGAAGCTTTTTCGATAAAACCGGGGTTATTTGAAATAAGAATATAGTGTTTATGATTAACCAATTTGGTGCGTGAATTCTGAATAACTAACCCATTTGATGAGAAAAAAAGTGCGGCTTAAGAAATTACCCCCTCCACATATATTCATTTGATTTTTTTTTTTTTATTTGTACCAGTCCCTAGCCGTTGGGTTATACGCCCATGTGTTAGTTACAAAATGGGCTAGGGTGGGTAGGTGTAATTTTAAAGGGAAATGCACCAGATTTACTTTGGGAGAGAAGGAAAAAAACCCCCCTCAGTCACCAACCTGGATCAGACCCGATTCCCCGTCCTTTGCCGTTGGTCTCTTGCGGGGTAGCAAAGTGGACCCACGCCCTCGATATTTTATTAATTATTATTAATTTTTTTTATTATTATTTAAAGGGGGCTCCCCCCTTTCATTAATTTTTCAGTACTTGTTATAAATTTACATTATTCTTTTTAGTGTTTTTTTTTTGTTTGTTTTTACCCATTATTTAGTTCCCATGATTTTTTTTTATTTTTGTGATATATTATTGTCTCTTGTGTTTCTTTATTGCGGCCTGTTTTTGGTGGATTGTTTTACTATTGGCCAGCTTAAAGAAAGGGAAAAAGAAAAAATAATTGTTGTCATTATCAGCACCCGTTCGGTTTCATATGCATATTTAATGCGCTAGTGGTTCGGTATTAAAAGGTTAAAATTTGGGAGGTGTACCCCAATTTGCCCTTGCGGTGGTGGAAAATCATTTTGAAACAAACCTCTTCAAACATTGTTATTTTATTATTAGCACCCCGTCTTTTTTAACTTTGGGTTTAAGCATTAGTTAATGTGTAAAGGTGGGGATTGTGAGATGAAATGAAGGACCTCAGTTTAACGTGGGATCCCAACCACGGTGGGAATTGGCATTCCCACATTTAAAAAAGTTGTGATTTACACCCTTCAAAAACCTGACCAGAATTGAACTCTGATTTCCCATTGGTGGGCCATCTAGAGGTTAGTTTCCAGATCTTCCATAATGGTGGTCAAACTAGAGGATTGTACCATGTTTTCCCCTCATTGGGGTCAAATTGAGGTTTGTACCGATTTCCCCTCATTGGTGGTCAAATCTAGGGGTTTTTTGTACCGATTTCCATCATTGGGGGTCCCAATCTGGAATTGTACCCTTTACCACGAAGTAGGCTGAAACGTTTTGTTTTAGTGAATTTTTTTTTAAAAATGATATTAGCGCGAGCAAACCCGCGGGAAAAAGATAGTGTATATAATATATATATATATATATATATATTTTTATATATATATGTATATCACACACCCTACATACACACAGTCGCAAAAGAAAATAAAGTTAAAACTAAATATATTAAGCAATAATATCTTTATAATAACTAAGCAATAATATCTTTATAATAACTAAACATATATCTTATAATAACTAAGCCATAATATCTACATAATAAATAAGAAATAATATCTTTATAATAACTAAGCAATAATATCTTTATATTAAGTAGCAATAATATCTTTATAATAACTAAGCAATAATATCTTCATAATAACTAAGCAATAATATCTTCATAATAACTAAGCAATAATATCTTCATAATAACTAAGCAATAATATTTTTATAATAAATAAGCAATAATATCTTCATAATAACTAAGCAATAATATCTTCATAATAACTAAGCAATAATATATTTTTAATAACTAAGCAATAATATTTTTATAATAACTAAGCAATAATATCTTCATAATAACTAAGCAATAATATATTTATAATAACTAAGCAATAATATCTTCATAATAACTAAGCAATAATATCTTCATAATAACTAAGAAATAATATCTTCATAATAACTAAGCAATAATATTTTTATAATAACTAAGCAATAATATCTTCATAATAACTAAGCAATAATATCTTTATAATAACTAAGCAATACTATCTTCATTTAATAACTAAGCAATAATATCTTCATAATAACTAAGCAAATAATATATTTATAATAAACTAAGCAGAAATATCTTTATAATAACTAAGCAATAATATCTTCATAATAAAATAAGGAATAATATCTTTATAATAACTAAGCCATAATATCTTTATAATAACTAAGCCATAATATCTTTATAATAACTAAGAAATAATATCTTCATATTAACTAAGAAATAATATATTTATAATAACTAAGCAATAATATCTTTATAATAACTAATCAACATTATCTTCATAATAACTAAGCAATAATATCTTTTTAATAACTAAAGGATAATATCTTTATAATAACTAAGCAATAATAAGTTTATAATAACTAAGCAATAATATCTTCGTAATAACTAAGCAATAATATCTTCATAATAACTAAGCAATAATTATCTTTATAATAATATGTGCGAGCTAAAATGATTTAGCTCGCACAAGTGGTTACTGTTATGAAATAGTAATTACCGACTAGTTTGGCGTCTTGTCGGAATTCTCATGTTCTACCCCTGAACCCTAGACTTTTCCGTCGTTTGATTTCTGCCCCCCACCTCCTTATACTCCCCTCTTGGCTGGTTGCGCATGCGTGGCCTTCCTGAGGTGCGATTGGCTTATTCTTCCACCCCTCTCTTATCCCTGGTTTCTATCCCTGGCGGTGATTCTTCCGTACTTTCCTTTTTTTGTACTACGAGTGTCGTGTGAGAAAAACACCTTGTTTTATTGTGTAGAACTGACTGGCTGACCTACTATAGTTCCATTCGGCTGTCTCTCGGAGGATCTTCACCTCTACATCAGGACGCTATGGCGTCCAAAGGAGTGGTATCCTGAGCTCACCTGAGCTAGCCCCCGCCACTGCTGTTTGCTACAACATATTAATCTGCTGGTTCACTTACGCTCTATTGTTTTCCAATAGAAAAAATTTGGAGTGAGGATCGTTTGCTGCGTTTTCCAATGGCTAATGAACTTGTTTTACTGTAAGGTACCGTACTTGGTTTGAAGGAGAAATGGTGGAGGTCTTGGGTTACTTCGCTGAACTCTTGGCGGGGCAACCGACTATAGTAATATGGATGTGATATCGGTCGACTAACTGAGTGAAGAGTAGCAGTGAACTAGGCCCCTTAGGGCAGTTAGTTCGTTTTGCTAATATGTTTTTCTTGTGTACTCTGTGAGGTGGGAATGCCTACCTTTGCTACACCTGGCTGCTGGGTTTTGGGTGGTCTGCCACCAATATTGTTAGCCTGGGTTCACCATTGTTTAAGTTTTATGTTGGTTATGTTTTACCTTTATACCAGTTGGATGACTAGCAGACGCTAGGCCCCATTCGGACAGCTAGTCATTTTTGTTTAACGTGTTTCTTGTATACTCTGTAAGGTGGGAATGCCTACCTTCTCAACACTAGCGTGCTAGGGTTGATGCTACGCCCAGCTGTTTGGTAGTGTGGGTTACCATAAGTTAAATTTTGTGTTGGTTACATGTTAGCTTTTACTGTAGGGAACTTACTCATATCAATATGTGGGTGCCTCGACAAATAAAAAATAGTTGCGTTTGAAGCGTTGTATTGTTTCAGATTTGTTAAATACAATTGTTACTGTGGGGTACGTCTGCCTTCGGTATTAGGGAGTTACTGGGAATAATTATCTGCCAAATTTGGGTTGTCCGGGCCTGTTCTAGGACCCGCCTACTTTATTGCTATTTAGTATTATTGTAGCCCCTGTTTTTGGGATTTTTCGAGTATATGCGAGACCGCAGGGCGTCGCTGGGTTGTTACTTTATCTCTTCCATTAGACGAGCGCCTTAAGCTCGCCCCGGTAGGCAGTTCCCTTATATTATGTACTTTCTAATTGTAACCTTGATATTTAACTCGGGTGTTGGGATACCACTACCAAAAGCTGAGGTCCCTATTGGGGCGTACTATTTATTAGATTGTGGGGTACAGTTGACTCCCCTGTACTGTGGGCATGACCTTTAACGCCGTTTAGCTTGTTTACCTAAACGGGTATACTAGAGTAGTTTATTGATTAGCGTCCCCCTTAGGGCATATTGAGTAAACTGTACTTGTGGCTTTAGCCAATATCTATATAGTTTGGTTTCTAGGGTACCCCCAGACACAGTACTTGGCTGCTAGCCCGCTGTATTATTCCTTTGTATCTGTTGAAGAGAACGCCTACGATTCCTTGTGATAAGCAAATAATGGACAACCAAAATCCTATGAATTTTCCATTGATTTGGTTATGTATTATCTAATGTGTTCACCCAAAAATTTGTTTCATTGTTTTTGTGTTATGTAAAATTGCACCCCTCCCCTTTAGCTCTATAAGGTAGGGTTTCAAACTAAGCAACATTATCTTCATAATAACTTTAAACAATAATATCCCTTTATCATAATAAGCAATAATATCTTTATAATAACTAAGCAATAATATCTTAATAAAAATTGGTGTTGTTACTTTGTGTACACGTGAGAAGTTATACTTCTTTGGCATCATTAAAAAATAAAAATAATTTAATAATATTTAGTATTAATTATGTTAAATTAATAATATTTTAATTATTATCAATAAATAATACATACGGATAGTTTAAACCTCAATTATATTGGAGCACTTGAAAAGTCTATAAGCACATTTTTTTTCACTAATATTTACGAATAGTAAAATATTTTTAAAATAAAAATATTAAATTTAAATCATACTGGGCCTGGTTTTACCATGGGAGCAAATAGTTGCCCCAGCGCAAGTTTGAAATATGTTCCAAATCCCTATTCACTAAAAGGAGCATGCGCAATTTGAGAGCAAAGTTGCGCCTTTTATTTGCCACCACTCAAGAGTAGCGCAACTATTAAATCATGATTGTCACTTCAAAAAATTTTTAAATGTCGGCATATTATTGTATTGGCTTAAAATACAATTAGTTTCATAACTGTACTCCATTAATAATGAAATTTAAATTTAAAAAAACAAAATGTATGTCAAGCACAAAATTTGTTTTTAATTTAGACAGTGGTAACAAAACAATTACGTACCTTTTATTGTTGGATTTTTACATTTCAAACAACGCAATGGCATTTCTTGCAGTATTACAAAACAAAAATACGAACTGTGTAATTTTCGTCTAGATCCAAGAGGTTTGTATTCCTCCAAGTCCAAAGACATCTCGTCAAATAAATATGGCAGTTAGTATAAATTTAAAATAAGTTTTTAAAATTTCTATAAACATTATTGTTTATTTAAAGGAACTTTAACTTTAAACTAATAATATAAATAAATACAAAACGAATAATATTTTAATTTATATCAATAAATATACATACGGATAGTTACCTCAAATTTATTGTAGCACTTGAAAAAGTCTATAAGCACAATTTTTTTCACTAATATTTACCCAATAGTAAATAATATTAATCAAAATATTCAATTTAAATCACTACTGATATAATTTATTAGCACAAATATAATTCGCACTTGTATGAAACTAAAAAACGTGTTGTGAATGTAGAAACTAGAAACATGTGGATAAATATATAATATGGGAAAAAAATGATCAGAGGCGACGAGGCGTACCAACATGCGCGGATAACAGAGGTTTCTATTTCTATTTTTGTTGGAGTTTTTTTTTTTCGAGACTTGATGAGCAGTTTAACTTCAACTGTTATCTTTTGTGTTACAGTGATGCGCGCGCATCTTAAAATTTCACTCTCATCATTTTTTCAAAACGCGCCTAAACTAAGTATAACTTCAATAACTAAGCAGTAATATTTATATTAACTAAACAATATTTTCTTCATAATAACTAAGCAAAAATATCTTTATAATAACTAAGCAATAATATCTTTTTAATAAAATAAGCCATAATATCTTTATAATACTAAGCAATAAAATTTTTTTAATATCTAAGCAATTATTTTTTC
>JBCFYV010003704.1:0-26320 GCA_039000515.1 Timema cristinae
AAGTTTCATGAAAAACCCTAATTGTTGGCAGTTACCTTTTGGGTTATTTCCACTCCTTTTTTTTCCCCTATTTGCTCTCAGCTGGAGACCGATTTCTGAGAATTGTCATCCCTCTGCTTGACACCTTCTAAAATTAACAGTTGTTATCTTTCTTTTTTAAAGTAATTTGAACATCTTTCATGAATAGTCACCACTTGGCAGTTAGACGTGTAGAAAATAGAGTTTCGATTGTTTAAGTAGAATATATTTATATGTTTTGATTTTTTCTGTTTTTGTTTGTTTTTTCAGAAACGGAAGGGCTTGAAGTATCATTTTTTCTAACCTTTTCTCGTATAGTTTGAAGATGGAATTAAACCTATTCAGCCTGTTAAAAGGGGAAGACTCGGAATCGGCGAAGATTAATGGTTGTAAAGATGATGAGCCAACGGAAGTTGAATCTTCTTTGCTTGGGCCTACTCATCAGAAGAAATCTTAGCTTAATTTAAAGAAAGTATAATCCTGAATACTTGTCTTTAGGATTTTCTTATGCAGAAGTGAGTCAAAACCTACACCTCTATGTGTTATTTGTAATGGAAACCCTTTCCAACAGTTAAATGAAGCCATCTTTATTTATTTTAATAATACGAAACATTATAACCTGAAAAGTAAGCCACTTGACTTTTTTAAGCATAAGAAATCGGAGGAAAATCTGGTAAACAAAAAATGGTCTCTTTTTCATCTCTGAATGTAAAAAGGACTTGAAGCGTCATTCAAAATCAGTTTAATAATAGGAACTGCAGGAAAGCCCACACTGATGGCGAGCCATATTTACTGCCTGGTGCCAGAGACATGGTGTCAAGTGCTATGGTGAAAAACAAGCAACCAGCTGGATGTTAGCCCTTTGTCCAATGATACGTGTATCACAGGTTTCTCAAGTATGGCTAATGAGTTGGAGGAAAAAATCACCAATAAACTGAAGTCCACAAAATACTTTCCCGTACAGTTGGACGAGAGTACAGATTGCACAAATATGCGTAGTTGCTAGCATTTGTTAGAGATATCGATTCTACCCCACGTGGCGAATACTTTTCTTCTGCAAGGAGCTCCCAGGTCAGACAAGGGAATAAGATATTTTTGACACTACTGATGGCTTTGTAACTCAAATTTGGGTGTGGACTAGGAGACGTGCGTTGGAACTTGCACTGACGTGCACCAGCTATGACTGTAAAGCAGAGTGGTGTGGTTTCCCAGATCAAGAAGGCCACCCCACAGACAAATTTGTCCACTGTAGTCTTCACAGGGGGGCTCTAGTGGCCAGGAAATCTCCAAATGATGTGATTTGATGATTGACAGATGCAATAAAGACCATTAATTTAATAAAATCAAAAGCAGGCAAATCCAGATTATTTGCAATCTTATATGAAGAAATGGGCAGCGAGCATAATTATCTTCTTGTCCACACTGGGGCAAGGAAATTATCTTGCTATTTTGTATGAAATGAGACAAGATGTTAAAACTTTTCCTCTCTGACAGTAAGTGTGATTTTAGTGACAGATTTACAAATGAGCAGTGGCTGTACAAGCTAGCTCTCATGGCTGACGTATTTTAGTGACTGAATGAGTTGAATAAAGGTTTGTAGGGTAAACACACAAACCCTTTAAGGTTCATGACAAAATAAAGGCTTTAAAAAATAAACTTCAATTTGCAGCAAAAGAAATTGTGACGGGACAGCTGTAATTCTTTACGTCCTTAGAAAAGTTGATAGAAGAAAATGAGCTCGATCTGTTTGGTTCTGTTTTCTATTACATAAAAGAGCATTGTCTGGGTTCGAATGAAGTCTTTGACGAATATTTTCCTGAGAATTTAGAGAGCAAGCTCTGGATGCGAGATCATTTTTCATTCAGTGGAAGACTCCAGTCCACCAGACTTATTTTCAACGAAAGGAAAGCAAGAAATTATTGAATTGCCCTGTGATGAGACCTTCAAATCCAGTCTCAAGAAAACATCTTTTGTTTGCAGAGACTGAACGAGTTTCCTCATATCGCTGACCGTGCCTCAAGTTTATGATGCCTAACTCAAAAAAAATATATATGTGAGAGTGTTTTTTTTATCCATGGTGTATTTAAAAAATAAGTACTACATTAGGCTAATTTTGGAACCAGACTTCCGCTTAAAAGTTTCAACTAGACAACCAGACATAAAAAAGTGGCGCCAAGCTATGCAACCATACCACTCTCTTTAAAAAAGTGTTGGGATTCATAAATATATCAGCTCGAAAATTAAAATTAAAAAAAAAATTATTTGAAAATAATTGTGTTTAGGTTTAATTTCAATTATATTTTTTAACGAATTTGTGAAGAAAATATAAAAAACAATTCTACAGACTTTTACGGTAATTTTTTTTTTCTGATCATAACGATTCTCAGTAGGAGACCATTTTAAGGCTATAACAGTAGGATTCTCTCTAAATAGCTTGTCACATTTGAAATATTTTTAATACAGATATTTTTTTCCAAATGATTAAATAGATCAATAATTTACCATGTGGTCATATATTTTTAAACCTGTCATTTGGAATTGTTCCTATCTTGGGGTAAATTAAACTTTTAGTCATGACCAAGGGGTACAATCTAAAAAAATGTTTTAGAACCGCTGGAGTAGAGGAATGTTGAGGGAGGGCTTGCGACTGTTATTTATCCAACTAGTCGTATTTATTTTATCGCCTTATATTACTACCAGCTAAAGCTATAAGCGTGATAATTACTCTAATAAGGTAGCGATGAGAAAAGAAGCACTTCAGAGGTTATCAACCTACATTTTTCATGGCAAGAGAGTGGAAAACCATTTAGGAAAAACTGAACCATCCTAAAAGGAAGGAGGTTCAAACAACAGCAAAATCTAACATAAAAAAGGGGGAAACACATAGGAGCGAGTGCTTGAGTGCTTTGAATGTTTTAGGCCCAAACATTCGAAAAACCGAAGCTCGCAACTCTCACCTGTTGCTGAGTTTACCATAAGGACAGTCTACCTCAAGAGTCAGTTAAAGAATGCATTCTGCTTGTTTATGTTAACCATAAAAATAATACATAAATTTAAGTTTAAATACCTAGGGTATGGTGGGACAATCATAAAAATATAGCAGAAATCGTGTTATGTTGGTATTTATTAAATATCTCACAAAAGATATTTATCAGATTTATTAAATATTAACATTAAATATTGCGAAAATTATATAAACATATAATATATATGAACTCCATAAACTATCATGAACGTCACCAAAACTTTGAGCATTATAGTAGGATATTTTCAACGTTCATGTCAAGGAAAAATATCAATCATTTATCATTAGCGTTGATATTATGGCAAGTCATAAAGTTTCAAAAGCGCTTCAGCTGTCCTAAAGGCTATTACAAATTTAGTCAAGATTAACCATAGAAAATTTACAATCACATAGTTAATTTCCAAGTCAATCTCATTAGCTGCCAGAACATAAGCCCACAACCTGCTCGAATCCAACATATGAAATTATCCCTAATTCGTGCTCATACACTAAATCATACAATTCCCAAAATTATAAATACTCGTCCATCATAATGGCACGTTGCAAATAAACAACAATTTTGTTTACCTTCAAATTTTAAATACTCGTCCATCAGTAATGGCACGTTGCAAATAAACAACAATTTTGTTTATTTTCAAATTTCTTACAGTTCCCGTGAACATGATTTAATATTTCCACAAGTAAGAATAGAAACGACATTCGAGACCCATTAAATAAACAATCGATAATGCTCACAAGACTATAATCGATTATTACACTTGACAAGCGATAAGACGCCATTACCTTGCAATGAATTGATATTTAAAGAAAAATAAGGTACTTTTCCTAACTATCCTATTTATGCTTAATGTTTTAGAATTATTGAAAAGAGGCCGAAAGAGATTTTAGAAACATTTAATATAACCAAAAGGAAGTTAAGGTCGCCGAAATAGAATTTAGGTCTTACCTTATTAAATTATGATGAAAGCCGGAGCTTCTCCTATTCATAAAATGATTCAGGCCCAATTGTGTCGTCTGTTTGGCTCAAGCCCCAGTATATATAACATACAACTCAGAAGAGAGAAAGACAGGAAAAGAAGGGTGGGGGTCATAAGTTAGATCAATAGGGAACAAATATTTGCGCATGCCAACATAGCTTCGGGAAAGTCCGTTGACGTTCGGGAACATTCTCGAAAGGGTTATTTTCACTGCGCAGGATTTTTCCACTCAAGGTATTCGGCGCATTCGCGTCACATTCTTGATGGTCAGTGATCTATTTTCCTGGTTCCGAGAAGGTGTGTCCGGTAGAGCTAGTGTTGTTTTTCTGCGCGGTCCCGGCCAGCATACAAACGGGGTAAGTTACTCCAGTTTTGTGTTTTACGTATGCCGTCCAATGCTACAAAAACCACCTTCAATAGACCCGGCTGTAATTAGAACCCTAATCTCCAACAACCAGGTATGTATAATACGAGAGTGGTGCCATATCACATTTTTGTTGAGGTAGACTGAAATCCTATTTAGGAACAAAAATATAGAAGTTTTTTATCTGACCAGGACTCGTACCCCAACCTCTCCATCCCCAGCACACTATACGTCACATCCCCCAATACAACCAACTATACCCAGTGTCGTGGCGTGTTTCCAGAGTAATCATAGTTTATTAAAACTGTGCCTGTAATATGTTCTCACGCGCTTGGTCCTCATTTGACCAACCATACAAAGGCTCTGCTTTACTTATCTTAAAAAAGCCATGTATAGTCTATTCTCCATAGAAGTGGTGCTAACTGACAGCGAGCAGAAGATGTAAAGACGGTTTAAAGGCAAACATATTCAAAAACAAATCGTTTGTTGTGAAAGTTTTGAATCAAAAGTAACAACAAATCTACATGGTTTGGTAAATGGTGTTACACTACGGATTAATTCCCTGGTATAAATATTGCTGTGATGATATTTAGGTTGTTTATAGCTCCGTGGTCGAGCACTAATTAAATCGGTATATTTAATAAATGTTAGAAAAAGAACAATTGATGGCTGTTTTATTCACACATGGTTTATTTAAATGACATTTGTTAATTACTTATACATACTCCAATTAAATGATTATATCAATGCAAATATGTTGTCGTAAGTTATTGTATTCTGTGTTAGACTGTGACTGCGAGAGCCAGTGAGTCCCTGACTGCGTTGCTTGTGTGAGCGTGAGTATGCGGATGCCTTAAACATACGCACAACGCTTATATGTGACATACCCCTTGCCTCTTTCTCCCTTCGTCTTCAGTGTAAAATCTAACTAAAAGAAAGAATCCTGGTGACAGGTGTTGTGAAGGCTAGCTTCTATTGGTAGAGAGAAGTGGCGTCTTTTGCCAAATACTGCGGAGTTGTTTCTTTAACAGGAAAAATGGTATAAAAATATATTTTAATGGTGTAATCCTTTTTCCATATTTTTGAAAAGTGCGTGTTTCTTCATGGATGAATCATAAAAGGATACTCTACATATGTTACTTTAAAGAAAAACTACCTTCATCCATGACTTTTATATATTTTTAGAGTAATATAAATCAATATCATTACAATGGATACATGAGAGTTGATCTGATAACATTTACTAGTTGTCAATGACCACCACTATTACTGTGGATGAGTGTATATTCCATGTATACTTGACCAATGAGTGTTCTCTTCGACCTTTCTCTTGGTCTAGGGTCAGCGCCCCTGGATACTCATCTAGAGGTTCCAGCTTCGATTCCCGGTGGCATCTCAGATTTTTTCCCCCCTAAAAAAGTAACTGTTTATATAGTCAGCATGGTTTGCTTAGCCAGGCTTGAGCTAGTTTTAAAATATACTCTGGCTCCACATCTTCGTAATTACTACCATACAATCAACTCATTGAAGGAATGACGGGTAGACAGCCTCCAACGTTCTGATACCACTGAGTGGCTAGAAGTCTACATACACGGGACCGCACTGGCTACTCCATCTCTTATGGTGTAATAAGACATACGCAGTGATGAGACCCTTCACACACACAGTTTAAGGTGAGATGGACGGGGATGCGAGAATAGACAAGTGTTTTTTGCAGTTTACATGGAAAACATTTATTTGATCAAAATAAATAAAAAAAATTCTCCAGTAGAAACAAATAAATTAATTTTATTCACATGGTGATATCAATATTTGTTGAATATCTGTCAAATATGTCCTAAAATTTAATAATAACCTTTTTCCTTAATTTAAAAAGTTGCTCATCTAATGCTGCTATGCTCATGGCAGATATTCAACAATGTTGCTGTCACAATACAAAGAAAATGAAGCTCTATGTTTATACTGGAGCAATGTTTTATTTATTTTGGCCAATACAATTTATTTTTTAGATAAAAATTGCAAAACACTGACTTTTTTTCGCATCCCCAAACTCTGTTTACCTGGCAACACTCTGCGCCGCGCCACTGACTATCCCCTTAATGAAGCGACGGAATGCATCAATGTCCTCTGGAAGTTTGCGCTCTGGCAGGAGGGTCGACTAAATATAGACGATGTTTACATTAGCAAATAAGCTAGTATCGCGCGTGGTCCATGCTCCCGTCTCCTTGTTAGGCTGGCAAGTCACGAGACAAGTCAAGTCAATTTACTAGGCCTTTTATTTAGCACCGCACTAATGAGCTACAGTGAGGAAGATGAGTATAGGCCAACCAAATTTGCGTGGAGGGATAGTGGAAAACCATTTTGAAAAACCACGCTCAGTACACCCAACCGGGATTTGAACCTTAATCTTCCCGTCCTCGGCAGTCTATAGTCTATTACTAGAAATACGCCTTGGCCTAGACCATTCTAACACAGAAACGGGTTAATTTACTGGATGCGTGTGAACACATACATATTATGATAGATTATATAGGTCTATATGCAGGCAGCGAAACAAATTTTCAAACAAAAAATGTAGGGAAGAAGAAAAAGTATTTATTATTTATAAATATCTATATTTTCCTTTCGATACAAATAACTCTAACCCCGATATTTTTTTGTTTCTGTACTTTATTAATATGATAATTTAACCCCGGTATCGATCGATATCAAGAAAGAAACAATCAATGGTTTATAATGTATAGACAATGTGTTGTGATGTAATCATACACTCTTTGCCGGATAGAAAGTTCCTGCTGCGTTATTCGGAAATGAATAGACACATAATTAACTTATATTACAATTTTGTGATTACATCATTATAATTGTTAGTTATTAAATACAAAGTAATGGAAATGTGATATGATAATTGAACAGTTTAGCCACCACATATGAGTAACCCATATGCAAAACCTGCTGTATGCATAAAATCTTGAAAAAAGATGTAGGTACTACTTGATTCTTTATTACACTTTCTTCAAATCCCATTAGGATTCGGCTCCAAAACGAGCTATAATCATTTAAAATTGGAGATAAAAACCATACGGTTGCGAAACTTGTTACACGCATGGATCTTACGTTGTCAAAATCTGTTAAATATACAGCACAATGATTAACTTTTACAAAACCTGTTAATGTAAAATTACATAACTGGCCTTCATAGACTTAAGCTACGAAACTGATATTTCCATCTCCATGACAATAGTACTGAACTCCTCTCTTTGAAAGATAAACATAAAATTTTTTTATATTATGAAGGAATCTATTGTAAGTCGTTAGGTTGGATCTACACCTTGATTTAGAAAATATACTTTGAAATTCTGCCTGCAATTGTTTAACTCTCGCGCCCAATCCTGAACTTATTGTGACTCATTCATGTTACTAATTATATACAAGCTGTCATCGCCACGTTCTGTAGACTATTGTACTATTGAGGTTTGTGTTGGTGTTTATTTGACACAAAGAGAATAGAAATGGATAAAGATAATGATAGTAGCACAAGAAATATTGCTGAGACTGAACCAGACAGAAAAGGGAAGGAAAGATACCCTGAGACATGGAAACGTAGCTTAACAAAAACGAAAAGTATGTTTGTCAGTATTTTATTGAAATAATTTTGAATGCTCATTTGTCAGGCTAAACTGAAACAATATATTACGTTATGAGAATTGTAGTCTATGTTTACTCCTTTTAGATATCAGCTGCTATTAATGTCAGTTTTAACTTCTCCTCGTGTTATAAATTTTTTTTAAACTTCATGCTTATTTTTCTCTATTCTTTGCTATTTTTCTCTTATTTCAGACACCAGGACAAAGGAATTCCCAAGATCCAAACGTGAACATCAGAAATGAATTTTAATGAAAGGAATTGCGTTTGTAGTATGTTAGAAGATCCATCGGAAATCCTATCGGCATCCGGGTTATGATGGCAAGTAATTTCATCGCTAATCATGATTCTATTATACCTCCAAAAATAAGTTGTACTCCTCAGTAGCTCAAGTAACATCCAATATAGAAAGTTTCATTTACCCAAGCAAAGATTAAATATCAAAAATGTAAGAATTGTAGGCATAATTTCTCAACATCCTACAATTAGGGAAGTGAACAGATTATGCCAAAAGTTTCTTGTACGAGGTATAACGCCACCTGATAATCGAGGAAATCACAGAGATACAAAAAGAGAAAGCAACTGTGAAAAACCACACACATCATTTAAACCTCTAAAAACCATTATTGTCATAGCACCAATACCTCCAGTACTTAAGTACTGACCCCGTATTCAAAAAATGTAGTCCCTGTTCAAAAAAACATATTCCTTATTAAGATATTCATTCAAAATATGACTATTACATAACAATTTCAATAAGATTTCAATAAGGGTTCAGTAGCCTATGGTAACAATATGCTTGACATTCCCTTCCTGAAATACGTTTTGGCTGAAAAAAGTAAACCTCAAAAAAGAATTGGAAACTCCACTTAAAGTTTACAATAATTGAGCCAATGATTTTAATGAAAAATTGCGTCAGTCTCAGTTATGATTGTCATAAAAAATACATTGTATTACCAAAAATATCTGACCATGCGGCATATTATTAGGACAACTGTATCGGTACAATTTACTATTTGCCAAGATCGTCAAAATCGTCACAAACAAAGACAACACTTTTTGTACGTATGCACTGAAAACAAATTTGGCAAAGGTTCTAACCAGATACATCTTCTGCTCACCCCTGCTTCTGAATATAAACCTGGAACCTTCACCACAGTCTGATTATTCTGTGATGCTGTAGGGGACAAAATAAGACAATCATAGGATGTACTATACTGGTTTCTTCTTGAAGCACCTCACAATATGAAATGATTCAAGTAATATTCCCTATAGTAGGACATTCATTCATCCCACCAAACAGGTCTTGGAACCGAGAGAGAGTTTAACACTCTCAATATAATCAAAATGCAGAATATTATCAAATTGAAAGTTATGAAGAGTACAAACAGAAACACATATAGGAAAACGTCCTGTAAAAGATGGAGAACGTATTCAGATACATTCTTAAAAAACCCTGACAGTGTCATTTTACATTTCAGAAATCGAAGACAATTTAATCACAAAAAAGCAAAAGCAACAAATCGCCTTAGTTCAAGGAAAGATTGTTTACAATTTTCACACTGGCAAACCAAAGAGTTTGTGCAAGAAGGAAAATATGTCAAGAATGCTATCTCCATGATATTCCAAGGGTGTTGTAGTGAAGCCAGCTATGATCAAGGATGTCAAAAAACTTTTGTCCATCACTTTTGTAAAGAATGAAACATAATCCTACTTGAAATTCTACGTTGATGTCTTTGCGAACAGAGCCCTTTCCTAAATTTTTGATGTGGAAGCAGATGATGATGATGCTCCTTTGGGCGTCGAGGTGATGGAATGTGTTGATAAGGGACATAGCCTAACCCCTTATTTGGTATTACTTTCAAAGTTTTTATTTTATATCGTTGCTGAATTACTCATCAATATTTCTATTTTCATCTATAAAGTGTATTATTTTATTAATTTTCCCCACAAACATTGACTACAATATTAATAAATCTTGGTTTACAAACTAATACGAAATAAAATTGGATACCACTAGAGTTGCAAAACGTGCGATTTGAACAATACAGTTGCAAAACCTATATCTTTAAAAAATATCATAGCTGATTTTCTAGTAATCAAATATTTTAAAGGTTGGTAAACAATATTAAAATAATTTTAAACCTAAAAAAGTAACCCTTCTTTCACATTTGAGTACTTTTTATACGTTTTTCTCGATTTGCTATCAATGTTTTATCGTGCATATAGCAAGTTTAGCATATGCTTACTCATATATATAATATAATATATATATTATATATAATATATATAATAATATGTGTGTGTGTGTGTGTGTGTTTTTGTGAGTGTGAGGAAGATAGTTTCAAAACGTCCTTTGTCCACCCTAGTCAACTTGAGATTTGTGATATCCCCATATATTTCATAAATTCCTCTTTGTTAAAACATCTTCATTTTTTGACCAAAATTTCTCTAAATCATTTAAATTGGGTTTAAATATGAGGCTTGGAATCACACTGTCTCTAGTTCACATATAAATGCGGGCCCTAAAATAGTACTAAAAGGTCTAACTTTTATTTTCAAAATGACTCATGTCCATAGAGAACATAAACACCTTGCCACCTAGTTTCATACTGTCTCTTGTTCACTAAACAATCAATCTACCACAAAGAAAAAAAAAATCCTTATTATTTCTCATATTGCATGATAATTTCAAGAGTGGTGCAAAAGGTATTATATAATTACCTCAAAATAAAGAATTTATTGATATATTTTGAATATATTTTGATTTTGGTTTGTTATTTTTCTTTCTCAATCCAGACTCTTGTGAAATTTTATGAAAGTATAGCGTACACAATGGAAGGTGTGCATCTAATGAAATAATGTTAGAAAGTCCCAGGTTATAACCTTGTGAAAGGGAGAAGCCATCAAAGACATTGAAAACCGGAGAAATGGAAAAGGCCTTGGAAAAAAGCAAAAAGATATTTTCAAAATCGGTTTCCAATACTTACCCATGCAAACATTTGATAAATCATTAAAATGTTGTTGAACTCAGAATGCAAGATAGACGCAAGTTCTACCAAGCCTTTATTCTGATAAAGACAACCAGTACAAGACAATTTTATCCTTAAGTACACTCACAGTGAATCACCAAAGTGTATAAGACCTTAAACAAACGAAAGCAAGTACGGAAATAGTTAATTTTTTCCTGGTCCGAAAAGCAACAAATGAAAAACAGAACTAGTGAATGTATGTAAGAAAGGCTTTTGTTCTATTTTGGACATTAATTTGAAACGAGCTCACGCAGTGTGCAATAACATTTTAAAACTGACTTTTGCCCATTTAAAACCGGGGAGACCACAAGTCTCGCCATTTTGTGGACAAAAAGGCTGCAGTTAAGTCCCCACATTGAAATCTTGTTCCCTTAGAAAAACCACTACTGTCGAGCGTCCAATAAAACAAAACCATATTTTCCGAGCTACTGTTCAATTCAAGATTTAGTGAAAAGTACAATGAAAATGTTTTAACAGAACTCAATGCGCCATATACTACTTCTTTGAAGTTTTTACTAAAGACTACAACTTGAGCTTTGGTTCCCCAGCTGTAATAAATGCTCGAAATTTATACAGTATGAGCTCAAAATACAAGCTGAGACACATCTTGTGTTGCAGAGCAAGAACCACACAAAAAGAAGTGATGCATTTTTCTCTCATTAAAGCCAAAAACATGGACAGTAACGATTTCTTTTGACTCCAGAAAAACCAAGTGTTACCCAAGATACCTGACCAAGCAACGTACTATAGTAGCAGTTCTACATATACAATTCACTATATGCAAAGGGACGTCTACTGACAAACAACCCCAAGACAAATGTTCATTTACATCTGGAAAAATCAGATGGAGCCAAGCTCGCACAGATTTCATCCACTGTTTTTTCACAGTTTGAAAACATGAATTTTGAAGGTTCCTCTATACTTCGACTCTTCGCAGATGGCTGTGGACCAAATAAAATTCTTCTATGATTTGCATGGTCATTATTGGCTGCAAACTCTCCCCCACGCCATTTGAAAGAAGTTAATTGGTTTTTCCTGTGGCTAGGGCATTCCTATCCTGCCACCAGTCGAGTCTTTGGTCGGATAGAGATTCAACTCCAACTCTTGATACGATTATAAAGCGTGAACAATATGAGAGATTTCAGTAAACATGGGTCTGTTTAAAAATGGGTGATGACTGGCCTGTCTTTGATTGAAAGCTTGTGTCACAATAAACGATGAAGAAACTGGCCATTGGCATTTCAAGTTTGCATCTTCAAACAGATTTATCATCACCCGAGGATCAACTCCAACTGCTCCTCTCCTATAAGGGTGAGCCTGTATAACATTGACATAGAATTCCAAAATATTAAGCCAAAGGTGAATGTTTCACATTAACACTACCGTTGATTCCCATTGTGTTCCTGTAAAGAGCAAAAGATAATGATGTAAAACGACTACTGGCCCTGCACTTGCCCTAACGTCAGAGCATTTAAAGAATTAGGTTATTTATTTCAAACAAGTGATTCTACAACAACAAATAGCTGTTCAGTTTTTGAACAATTGAAGACTCAAACCACTTTAATATGACACCACCACTACTGTGAAGACAGAGAGAGTATTAAGGACATCTTTTACCAAATATGAGTAAATCTCCTTTTATTATCACCTATTTTGACGACCTAACCTACGAGACTTCAACAGAGGTGAATATGAGCCAACTCACTACTACATACAGGCGCCTTTAAGGGGTCAGGGTCAGTTGTCCCCCCCACCCCTGGGATTCTGAGAGTGTATAAATATTAGATGTAGGCTATCCCGCCCAACATGTTCTTAACTAGCGCTCAAACAATGCCTCCATCCAACAGAGAGTTATAGAATCTAATTAATAAACTACCATCTTATTGACCGGAACGTGTGTTCATATTTCATTTCAACCATTTCAAATTTTATCTTCAATATTAAGTTATATATTTTTTAAGGCTTTTAGCCAATTTGAATGCATCAAAGGTGTACTTAATTTTTTTATTATATCACTATTTGTAAACCTAAAAGAAAAGTACATTATTCCTAAATTTCATTCAACAATATTTTTAATTTGTGTATCTTAAATGGAAAAAAAAAAAAATTTGGCCAATTATTATTATCTGTTGCTTTTGTTAATATTTTATGTGTCTATATTTATCAAAATGTTATGAAATTCAAGAAATTTGTTTATAATACTCTGCAAGGTAGGGAAATTTACAGTCACTTTTATTTTTTTTAGCGGCGCTTCATTTAGCAGTAGAAGCGTCACCACAATTAATAAGAAAACTAAAATGGAAAGGTAAAGACACGTAAAACAAAGAATAGTGAAATACAAGTTGACATGAATTTAATATATCCAAACTTGACATAACATTACATTAAAAAAAAACAATAGGCAACCGTACTTTCCAAAGTACACCTGCCAGTGACAATAGCAAGTTTAAAATATGTTAATATTAGCTATCGTTAAAATAATAAGTTTCTCCAAGTGAGACTACTAAGAGATAGGTAACTGACTTGCTATGAAAGATCTGAATAAATAGAACACAAATAAAAATAAAATGAACAGTCCATTTTAAGAAGTGAGAGCAATAACACATAGCACTACATGAATTGTTTTAAAATCTGGTAAAAGTAATGTAGTAACTACCATCCCTCAATTGGAACACAATGATATTACTAATAAAAGAAGTTATTTAGGGTTTTTAGCCGCTTAAACAATAGATAGGCTTGTTACTAATTAGTATTGGGTTGATTTCTTAAACGTAACCTCACCAAACACTATATACAAGATACACCCCTCAACACAACACAATACAACTTGGGGCCAGAAGGGCCGACACGAGCACAATACAACTTGGGGCCAAAGGCCGACACGAGCACAATAAATACTTTGGGGCCAAAAGGGCCGGACACGAACACAAATAC
Source organism: Timema cristinae (assembly GCA_039000515.1). Taxonomy (NCBI): domain Eukaryota; kingdom Metazoa; phylum Arthropoda; class Insecta; order Phasmatodea; family Timematidae; genus Timema; species Timema cristinae. Next base: position 13,996 of record JBCFYV010003704.1, read on the forward strand.
AACTTGTGCCAGAAGGGTTGGACACGAGCACAATACAACTTGGTGCCAAAGGGCTGGACACAGCACAAAACTACTTGGTGCCAAAGAAAGGCCGGGCACGAGCACAATACTACTTGTGCCAGAAGGGCTGGACACGAGCACAATACATCTTGGTGCCAGAAGGGCCGGGCACGAGCACAATACAACTTGGCCAGAAGGGTTGGACACGAGCACAATACAACTTGGTGCCAAAAAGGGGGGGAGACACAGCAAAATACAACTGGTGCCAGAAGGGCCACAAAACACAATACTACTTTGGTGCCAGAAGGGGGCCCGGACACGAAACACAATCTACTTGGTGCCAGAAGGGTTGGGCACACACAATACAACTTGTGCCAGAAGGGCCAGACACGAGCACAATACAACTTGGTCCAAAGGGCCGGACACAGCACAATACTACTTGGTGCCAGAAGGGGCCGGACACGACACAATACAACTTGTGCCAGAAGGGGCCAACACCACACAATACAATTTGGGTACCAGAAGGGCCGGACACGAGCACAATACAACTTGGTCCCAGAAGGGCTGACACAGCACAATACTACTTGGTGCCAGAAGAGGCCGACACGACACAATACTACTTGGTGCCAGAAGCTGGACACGAGCACAATACATTTTGGGTGCCAGAAGGGCCGGACACGAGAACAATACAATTTGGGTGCCAGGGGGGGCCGGACACGAGCACAATACTACTTGGTGCCAAAAGGGGCCGACACGAGCACAATACTATTTGGTGCCAGAAGGCTGGACACGAGCACAATACATCTTGGTGCCAGAAGGGCCGGACACGAGCACAATACAACTTGGTGCCAGAAGGGCCGGACACGAGCACAATACAACTTGGCGCGGGCCGCACCCTAAAAGGAGAGCATACCCCACTGTTCGAAACACCGCAATCAGGGAAAAAACAATAATCTAAATTACATATTGCAACAGACAATTACCTAATTATGTCGAGTTAACAGCCATGAATAAACCTAAAAAAAATTTTTTTTGTGAACATTAGATCGAAACATGGTCATACAGGTAAGGAAGTGGACACACTATATTGAAACTATCAATCACAAAGGACCGATTAAAAAACAGAGTTATTAATCAGAATAACTCATTATACAGGTAGCCGACCTTGGCATGATTAAACAAAATGAACATACTAAATATAAGGCCTAATATCCTCTAACATGATGTTAACTAAACTTGAGAGTAACGCTCACTCTAACCTAAACAGTTAAAAAGCATTACATTATTATATTTAATTAAGTCAGTGATTTCCTTAAAAGCAACAATAAGTATTTAATTACATTATATTTTATTGGTCTAGCAGCAGTCCGACGGAACCATCTTCGTGATCGAACTCTTTTGACTGTAGTGCCGGATTCTGGGTGGGTTACGGACGGAGTTAGTTTCGAAAAATGGATTAAAGCATAGAGAAAATTTTAGTTTCAGTCGCTGGCGCATATTAGTATGCCTGATGCACCCTGAAGGGAAGCACGAAGCATATTTCAACACTACCGACCAATTGGTCACAGCGGTGGTTTCGGATTCTAAAACAAACGAATGTGCATTTCGCGAAGGTTCTGAAACAAAAAAAATACATATTGTTATTAATATTAGTGACGGGGGGGGGGGGAGGGGGGGAAAAAGTATATTGGGAAACCAAAATGTGTTTAAGTTACTGCAGAACAAACCCAGGGGGAAATGATGAGAGCCTTTCCCAAAACCCCTGTTCCTAGTACTTAGCACTGTTCACCCCTCTGATCTGCTCTCCGAACAGCCGGAGTGGGACTGGACTGTAGAACATTCTTTTCCATGTGAAGAGCATTACATTGCTCTTCTACACGTTAATACTTGTCCTCCAGGTGGTCAACCAGCCTTCTAACCACGTCAGGTGCGTCTGGAGTCACCTCTCCATCAAGCTCCCTCACCACAACTCCACTACTAGAGCCATGTCGTCCACATACAGTGCCAACTTGGTATCTGTGATTAAGGAATGTCGTTCACACATACAGACTGAAGAGCACCGGGCCCAAGAGGGAACCCTGTGGCACTCCAACCCGATGCTTCTGACTTGGGAAGTGGAGAAGGTTAGTGGGATGGATAAAATTGTACAACCTTAACTAGTAGAAGGCAGGTTTAGGAAGAGGAGTTTGAAAAGTAGGCCTTCGTGCCAGACACGGTTGAAGGCCTTTGCCACGTCGAGAAAGACAGCAACAGTCAGCCTGTGATGTTGAAGTTTCCCCATGGCTTGTTTCACAAGCTGGACGAATTTGTGACACGTAGGGTGTCCCATCCGAAAGCCGAACTGTCATCCACCAAAATGATAACCCAGTAACATGTCTGGTCAGTCTCATCAGTAGAAGTCTCTCGAACAACTTGCCTAAACAGTCAAGCAAACTGATCGGTCGGTAAGGTGAAGTTAGAGCCGGGTCCTTACCTGGTTTATGAAAGTAGAGCACGTTGGCGTGCTTCTAGAGCTTCAGGAAGTGACTCTGGAGCAGGACGGCGTTGAAAAACTCCACTAGGAAGTTAATAGCCCCAAGCACTGCTTTCATGAGGACCATGTTATTGATATCATCGCGTCCGGGGCCTTGTTTAGTCTTAGAGCGGCTGACGCTCACTACATTTCCGTCTCCTCCGTGGATTGAGTTTCATCCAAGGGTATGTACGAGACCGCACCGATAACCTGAGCCATGTGCGCAATGTGCACTGGGTCTGACAGTCATCCGTCGATACAAATTGTGCCTCTAAGTGTTCAGCGAGAGCATCGACCTTCTCCTGGTCGGAGTTGGCCAACCCGTTACGAGCTACAAAAGACGGCCTTGGTGTGGAAACCCACAGCAAGTTCCTCATAATGTGCCACAGGGACCTGTCCTCTACGTATGGGCTCTCAATCTTGTCTTCCAGACACTGTTCCAGTATTCTTGGACCATCTCACAAGAACATGGACTTTGCGGCTCAAGTTAGCCTTGTCTACCGGGTCCCTTGAGATTTGCCAGGCCTTACTCGGCCAATTTTTCTCCCAGACATGCCTAGGATATAATCGGCAAAGAAGCCTGAGTCACCCTCTTAGGATGTCCCTCAAAGTTGACGCTTCAAGCAACCCCTTGATGGTGGAAGATTATGAACTCCGCACCACGATCGATTTCCGCTGTTGTTCGAAAAGTAGGGGTAGGTCCCAACCTCTTTCTCAACACATTTGAGAACCTGTCCCAGTCAGTACGCTTAAGGTCGGGTTTTTTGGGCATTTATGAAGGACACTGCACGTCACAAGTTTCACAAGAATGTAATTGTGATCCAAGTCCTAGCTCAATTAGTGACTTCAAAACCAACCGCCTTCTGATCCCTCTGGAGACAATAAAGTTGAGGACGTCCGGAAGCCAAGGATTGTGAGGGAAGTGGGTAGGGTGGGGAGCCGTAGGCCACCAAGCCATGTAGATCTATGACGTCGCGAGCAATCCGCTACGAGCGCACATAATCCTAGACCCCCATAAAGGGTGCTTAACATTTAATCACCAACGATTAGAATAGGAGTGGTATCTTGAAGCAACACCTCCATGTCAGCCCTCGTTGCCCATTCGAACCGTGGTAAGGTAGGGAAGTAGATTGAAATGAGACGCACTGGGCTGATAGAAGTCACTAGTTGGAATAGCCGTTGCTTCCATGTGTTGGAGGGGAGGAAGCGAGATGATGTGATGGTCAAAGCCCCTTCGGACCAGGCCACCATTCCTCCCCTTCCCACTTCCCCCACTCGTCGCTCCGATGACAGAATGAACTCTGCTAACGAGAACCTCATTGTGGGTGCAAGTGGGTTTCTCCCAATAGCATTATGTTGACACATGCTTTGCCAGGAAACTTTAAAACTCAGCCTTCTTCCTCGCGACTCCATTAGCGTTCCAGAGTGCGACCGTGAGCTCCTTCACCACTGGTGGTCCTCTATTCGGGTACTGCCATAAGAGACCAGGTAGGGATGATGCGCTCCATGAGCAGGTGGCCATTGTTACTCCTTGGAGATTCCTGGAGCTTTCTCAAGAGAGACTATGAAAAGTCCCATGGATCCAGTCCCAGAATGCCCTTGAGTAGTTCAATGAAATTTTTGAGCTTTGCACACTCACAGTCTGGGGTAGGTGTGGGGAGCAGTTTGGTTTTGGTTGAAAGAGGTGGAATGGGTAGGATTGTGGATTGGTAGGAAAGGGTTGGAGGGGTGCGAAGGGTTGGGGATAGAGGATCAGGTTGTGGGAAGGCGGGAGTAAAGGTTGAGATGGGGAGAGGAGCAGTCTCGGATGGGTCCTCGACCGAGAGGAAAGAACCAATTGACACTGGTTGTGGTAGGGTGGCCTTGTCAGTGCCTTGGCTCTAAGTGTAGGGTTGGTCCCCTGACAACACACTGGTGAAAAAATGCACTAGTGTATTTGGTGTTGGAGCTGGAGTTACGGTCCCCTTCCGTACTGAAACGTGCCCCAAGGGCTTCTGGTCTTGGTGCGCAAAACCAAAGTCTAGGGTTCGATTCACGTGTTCAGGTTATCTTAATTGAATACAAGTAAGTTTTTCAATAAAACAACCACTAATTAGTTGTAGGGAATGCAAGATCTGGGACTGATGAAAATAATGACGCGAAGACTAGCCGTGTTTGGTCTCGTTGTAAATAATGATGCATATTGTCAGTCCTAAAGACTGACATCCATAACTTACCCTTAAATTATTTATTTTAAGAAATACCATAATTAAAATAAATCATGTTTTTTTTAAAAAATCAACCATCTGTAAAGTACAATTTTAATTCTTTTAAAAGAAAGATCAATATATATAAATTTACATTTTTTATATAAACATAGTGATAGTGCTGCTCTCAGTAAATATGTAGTAAGCTAAGTAAGTCTCTGCTGCTGCCATCTACCAGACATGTGGCACCACAATTAAATGGATACAATTCAGGATTTTGTGAATATAATAAATCTAGTGGATACAAATCAGACTTTTTTCTATTTGTGTACCACAAATTGCTTAAGAAAATGTCTGAATGGAGACCATTCGGAATGGATACAATTAAGGGTTTTGATGATATAATGCAAATTATTATAGATACAGATACAAATCAGGATTATTGTTAAAGTCATTTATTTGAAAACTCTCTCAATGGAGGCCATTCAGAAAGGATACAATTCCGAAATTTGTGTAAATAATGAAAATTGATACAAATAAGACCTTTTATTTATGAAGCGTATAACCCGAACGGTAGTAAGACGCGGTGCTAAATATTATTATTAATATTATTATTTTATTTATGGAGCATGTTTAGGAACTGTCTGAATGGAGACCATTTAGAATGGATAAAATTCAGTCGTCTCATGCTTTAGACATCAACATTGACTTTTCGATTCAGTTAACTTTTTTTAAACAATTCTATGAGCGAAAAGTATATTTAAAAGAAAAAATAGCGAGACCAAAATTAGATATTTCACAGACACAAAAAAACCACAAACAAAATTAATCAAACTATTATCATTAGTAGTAGACTGACAGAGCAGTATATAATTATATAGTAATCATAAAAGTCCCATTTTTGGCATCGTTAAGTGTGCTCCTGTATGAGTTTTCATGACTCAGCTTACCCAAGAATTATCATTAACGCTTCACCACTGCTAACCACAACAATAAAAATAACACATACAATTACATTACATACATACATACATACATAAATACATACATTGTGCTTTAGTTCTACTATTCTTTCTATGTGCTAAGTCGACTGGGCCGTGTGAAATAATATGAACACAGAGACAAAGTGTATGGTTGTAATTTATTAAGCATGGGCTGACTAAAAAAAAGTTGGGGCTCGCGCCTTCCACGCCGGTTGTCAGTCGAGTCTCGTCGCTTATTTCAATGCACACACACAACTTTCCCCTTTAATGGCCGAGGCAGTTTATCCGCTCAATCTCTGATGACAAGCCGATTCCTCCCGACAGCACACAGAACCAGCGCATAAGTTTCCGTGAAAGAGCATCGAACAATGTCCCCACAATACATAGTAAATACATAATATATACCATAAAAATAGCAATAGTACCCCACCATCCCTAGGCTGTGCCATGACCCCTTTGGTGAATAATTATGTTTAAAATATATCAAATAAAATGTTTAAGATTACATAGGAAACCAAAATATTGAAATATAGTTATCAAAATATTTAAAAAAAAACATGTTTTGGAAAAGAAATATATGAGCTTCTTTATTCGTGCATTAAATAACAAGACAATAAATTGAAATAAAATAAATTAAATTGAAGTTAAATTTAAACTTATTTTACTAGAACGATAGATAGTCACAATAGGCGCACCGGCCAGAGCTTGCGTTCTGCACTTGTAATCGCTATCGCTTACGTTACGTTACGCCCAGTTAACTCTATATTATAATACTGATGGACATAATGTTTGGAAATGGTATTATGACATAAATTAATGGTTTCCATATCTTGTACATATTTAAAACACAAAGCAAAATTGTTCATGATAATTTGTTCATTCTTATAATTAATAGTACAGATCATATATATGCCACAGAAACAAGAAATCAACAAAGTAAAACAAAACATTAAAGAACATTTAGAAGGCATTGCCTATATTCTTGCAAGTCAAGGCTCACCCACTAAAATGCTCTATTGAGTGGATGGAATTACTCAAGTCCCACACTCCCCCTCACTCGTTAGAGCCGAGGATGTAGTCCAACAGCTTGAATAAAGATGGTGGGTCTGGGGCTTGCCAAACCCTTTGTGAAAATATCTGCTTCCATGGATTCAGAAGGCTTGTATGTCACAACAATGCCCCCATTTTGAATCTTCTCACGAATAAAGTGTTCTTTTATACTTAAATGCTTTGATCGGGAACTTATATAGAATTCTTTGTCAAGTTTTGAGCAGACATGTTGTCATTGAAGATTTGGGTGGCTTGTCGTTCAGTAATTGCCTCAAATGCATTGCCTCCTTTGCTGCTTCTGTTATGGCCATGTACTCAGCTTCTTGAGTGGATAGAGCAATGGTTCTTTGTTTCTGGATTCCCAGCTGATCATTGAACCTGCATACTTAAAACAGTACCCTGTGTACGATCTTCTATCACTGGAGCATGATCCCCAATTTGCATCAGCATGCCGTCAATGGTTTTCCAGTCTTTTGGAAGATCAGAGACAGTTCCTTGGTACCTTGAAGGTAATGGAGGACCCTTTTTGCTGCTAGCCAATGCTCCTTAGAAAAACAATTATTAAATTGACTTAAGTAGCTTACCGAATGTGAAATATCTGGTCTTGTACCTGTTTGCGAGATACATAAGGGCTCCAATCAGATTTTGGTATGGAAAATTTGGCAGGTTTTCTGTTGACGCCTTGGTAAACTTTAGTCTCGGAACCATGGGAGTCTTCACAGATTACAGATCTTCATATTAAATTTATGAAGGATCTCATCATATATTTCTTCTTGTGAGGCTGAAATAGTTCCATTTTTACAGTCGAATTCTATACCAAGACAATATTGGAGATTTCCCAAATCTCTAATTTCAAATTCGTTCAACAGCTCCTTCTTTATGATTCAATTTTTCTTGACTATATGATGCCATGATTACATCATCTACATAAAATTGCAACCAGAATTTTTTCTCTCCCTCTGATCATAATGTAGATGCAGGATCAGCCTGTGAAGGGATTAATCCTAATTTACAAAGTTTGAAATCTAATTTACAGAACCATTGCGTCCTGCTTGCATTTAGTCCGTAGAACGCCTTCTTAAGACAACATACCTTTTCACCATTTTGTTTGCGTAGCTCTTCAAGCATTTTCTTTACCTTTTTGAACATGTGGAGTCTTCATGACCACTTTCTTCAACCATGATGTTGCATAGGATTCTTTCTAGAAATTCTGGCTTTTGCATAAATAATTTTTCGTCTATATCCCCATTAAGGAAAGCTGTTGAGGCATCAAGTTGATTATTTTTAGATTTTATTCGACTGCTACAGCAAGAAGAGTTCTGATAGAGCTTAATCTGGCGACTGGGGCATACGTCTCCTCCATGGTAAAGTCCTGTCTTTGTGAGAATCCTCGAACTACAAGACGTGCTTTTCTCCGCTCAAGATCGTCATTTTGTTTATACTTATTTTTTAGCACCATTTTGGAACTTATTACATTTGCTCCATTTGGTTTTGTCACTAATTCCAGTATCATTCTTTATATGGGCTTTGAATTCATTTTTATGGCTTCATGCCATTCTTCCGCATCTGTCCCCTTCTAGAGCTTCCTTAACTTCACATAATGCTGACATGTCATATTCATTCATCCAAGAAGGTAGTCTAATTGTATTTCCTTGGTCTTAAACATCTTGTCCTTCTTCCTCAAAGCTATCTTCAGATCCTTCATTGTTTTCTTCTCTGCACTTGCGACTGCATTAATTCATCTAAATTCTCGTCATTCCTTATTACTGAAATCTCTTGACTGTTACTGTTTTCTTCCTTTTTCGAGTATTTGATTGTTGTTCACAGTATTCTTCATGAATGGATCACCATTTTGAGGTTCTTGGTTGGATTCATATAGAGCTTGTTAATTATTTTTACATCTCTCGCATTTGAAATCTTTCTTTGGATGGCACCCAAATACGATAGGCCTTTGATACTTCAGAGTATCCAACAAAAATGCCTTCTTGGCTCTTGAATCAAATTTTCTTCTGTTGGGGTCCTTGTTGTCCATGAACGCTTTGTATCCAAAAACTTGAAGATGATGAACTGAAGGTACATGACCAGTCCACTTTTGATATGGAGTTTCACCTTTCAGAATCCTGGATGGGCGCCGATTTAATAAATAATTTTGCACAATTTGATGGCCTCAGCCCAAATGAGTGGGGCAAATTTTATTCCAGTAGTAGGCATCTGGCCTTATCCTGCAGTGACCTATTTTTTCGTTCAGCAATCCATTTTGCTGGGGTGATCTTACAACGGAAAAAGTGTTCTAATCCCACAATCTGATAAGAATTTGTCAAACTCCAAATTTCTAATCTGCCCTTTCATTGTCACTTTGAAGATATTTAATATTTTTTTCTATCAGATTTTCTACTTCATTTTTAAATTTTTTAAAAGTATTTAAGACTTCATTTTTATTTTTCAGGAAATATACTCTGGTATAGCGAGTTCCCTCATCAATAAAAGTAACAAAATATCTGGAGCCTCCGGGTGAAGTGGTGTGCATGGGGCCTACAACATCAGAATGTATTATTTCCAGCTCGTCTACAGTTTTTCGGTTGTTCCCTAATGTGATAAGGTAGTCTTGGTGAATTTCCCTCTAATACATATTTAACACTCACCAAGACTTTCATTGGTGTTAAAATGCAAAACCTTTGAGGCGATTATCTTAATAGAGCCAATTTTAAATCAGACTCATTTATGTGACCCAATTTTCTGTGCCACATTTCAATTTTTGACTTTTCAGGATTTCTGAGAGATAAATTTGCATATTCTGACATGTTTGCAACAAAACAGTATAGACCATTGTATCGTGTTGCTTTTAGAATAAGATTACCATGATCATCTACAACTTGCGCGCAATCCTTCTTGAAAATAACACAAAAACCTTTATCAGTAATTTTTGCAACAGAGATAAGATATTGGTCAATTTTGGTACATGAAAAGTTTCAGGTAAATTTACTATTAATTATATTATTATTATTATTATTAGCACCGCGTCTTACTACCCGTTCGGGTTATACGCACTTACGCTAATGTGTAATGGTAGGTGATTGTGAAATGAAATGAAGGACCTACAGTTTAAACGTGGAATCCGAACCACGGTGGCGACCTGGCATTCCACACATTCACAAGATGTCTTGTCAGAGTGTAGAAGGGTTTGGAAATCAGATAAATCTGTGCCGGGACCGAGGATCGAACCCCGGCCGCCAGCATAGAAGTCTGACACCTTACCCCTAGACCACCAGGTCACCCTAAATTTACTATTGAGTCATCATCGAGCTTAATTTTGACTAGACCAATACCTGAAATACTTGCAGTGTGTTCCTCTGATGCGAGCTTGAGAATGCCATGATTATTTGGCTCAAATAATTTGAAAATTTGGTTGGTCATAGCACATGTGTGTAAGTAGATCCACTACCAAACACCAAATAGAATTCATGGGTAGTGATGGTGTAGGCCTATTGAAAGACATTCTTCAATTTTGAAGTGGATTCCTTTTTCTTGTTGAACCAACAATCTTCCGTCCTATGATTAGACTTTTTGCATCTTTGGCAGTTCATGTTACCACTAATATTTATAGACCTTGACCAGATCGAAAATTTTTGTGATTTTGACCTGAATTAAAATTTGTATGATGATGTTTATTAATTTTTTTAAACAAAAAATGCATCCTCATCTTATCTTTGAGCTCATCCTTGTGTCTAGCATTTGATTCTTCCATAATCTTGATTTTTAATTCACTAGGAGTTGGTAAATTATCCCTACTTTCAATTGCTATACGAAAATGTTCGTAGGCAGGGATAAGCTGTAGAGCATCATGATGCTCAACAAATCACCGTCTATCTCTATTCCCATATCTTGGAGCTTATACACAGCATCTGTGAACTCATCTAGGTGGTACTCATATCATCGTTGTACTTCATATTGTGCAGAACGAGCCGATTTAGTAATGTGGCTTACGAGCAGGACCTCGACTTCGGTACACTTTTCAATTTGTCCCATAATGACTTTCGATGTGTCACAAATTTTCACCGGTTTTAGTTCATTTGGGGATATTATCAATATTAGATATGACCTTGCATGTGAGTCGTATTTCTGCCATTTCTTCTTATCTGCTTCTTCTGCAGGTATTGGTGTTTCACCACTCGTAACACCAAAGTCCACTACGAATGAGGACTGTTTTTTGCTTGTATTTTCCATGTATCATAATTATTTTTATTTAATGGTTCTATTTATAATTGCTGACATTTTAAGCAAAATTTTTAAAATAATCGAATCAGAAGCTAACCAACACGAACTGATGTAGTGTTGCAGACAAACGATCACGAATAACAAACACTCAAAACTTCTGTTTAAGCTTTCACTTGAACCTTAAAAACGTTTTATGGGCCCATAACCTGTTGGAAATGGTATTAGGACATAAATTAATGGTTTCCGCACATTGCCGAGGACCAAAGCGTGACGCTCAAGTTTGTCGTCTGCTTCATTGTGAGAGGACAAATTTAACGGTTTCATTCAAGTTCTTAGGTTAAAACATGTCTCTGATGAATAAAAGTGCTACCGATTGAAAATAGTGAGGTAGTATACCACGTTTGCCCGAAGAAACATTGACATTAAATTATATAAAATTCAGGTTTACAGGTAATACTGTACAAATAAGAATACAATATCTAATATATTTACATATGTAGTTATCATCCATGTTGTTTACAGTCTGCCAAGACTATACTTATATTAAAGTTGGCTATCAGCTTGTATATTGGTTTCAAAACCATATTATAATAAAAGTTCGACAAACATAATGAATAAGGTACCTAAAGACTTGATTACATTTGTTTGAATGACTAACTTTGCGTTGTTGCCATACATTCAAACGATTACTTAGGTTATTGGCTTGTAGAAAGTATTATTGTATCACACATTTTTTTTAAAAAAGTTGGCTCATATATCAGTCTCACATGCCGAAGACTGAGAGATCACGGTTCGATTCCGGTCGGGTGCACTCAGGTTTTTTTCCTAAATAGTTTTCCACTCTCACTCCACGAAAATACAGATGCACCTCTTAATTTAACCTTCCTGATGCCTAACACATTAGAGTAATTAGTACATAAGCGTACAGCCCGAACAGGTAGTAAGACGTGTGCTAAGAATAAATAAATAAAATTTGCCTGTTTGGAACCGTATAAAAAAAACCTCAGTACATTCTACAGGGATTTGAACCCCAATCTGATCACCAGCAAACCAGTCTAATACGAGAAAGTCAGTCGAATGAAATGTTTTATTCCACTAGGTAAGAAATATAAAGAAAACCATACTACTGATTATTTGAGACCAACTTAAAAATAAAGCATCAGATTTCTGCAAAGTAGTTGTTCTTTGATAAAAGCCACACTCTAGCCCTTCCAAGAAACTTGACCCATGTAAACAACATATTATCTTGCTACTCTTTCAAAACCAAACTTGACAGTTGTTTTTATAAGACTCAGAAAAAAAATACATCTGCAATATTTTAATTGGTCCTCTGTACAAGTTTTTCAAGCCTATTAATGTTGAAAACAAATATGGGTACT